>VBVQ01005855.1:0-10768 GCA_011636635.1 Tetramorium simillimum | reverse complement strand
TATATATATTTTATTATGTTATATACATATATATATATATATATGTATATAACATAATAAAATCATTTATTATCATATATTTATTAATTTCTTGTGTAATAAAATAAAAATATTCTCTAACAAAATTTAGAATCAGGCACGTTTCATGCGCTTGTTCAATAACAATAGAAAATTTTATTTATTAACCATTATCACATATGTCAATAATGTAGTTATAGTTGTCGCACAAATTAAAAGCGTTTTCTATAATCTGCTTAAAGAATAAGCGGTAAGTACTGTAAATTGTTAAATACTCGTTATACGATATTTACGTTAACGTTTTTCACTGTGAAAAATTGCTTCTATTTCTCATCTGGTGTGATTTACATTTGCAGCAAAAATGCGAAAATATAATTAATATAACTGTACAGATTTTATCTGATATAGTCGACTGAGTATTGTACGTTACATTGCACTTACATCTTATCTGTCTTTAAGAATCGTTCTACATTATTCTTATCAAACGTACACTTATTTTATGTATCATTTTTTGTATCATTAAAGATGATACATAAAGATATGGTAAGATTTCTTACTTACACATTAAAAAAAATATTTAACATTATTTTTTTATAATAAAAAAATTCCCTATTTTGTAATACAAAATTTATTTTTTGTGTATAAAATATTTAAGTACGTCTCACAGAGTTAAAAACATTTCGTCCGATAATATTTTAAGGTTTCTATAAGTCGAAATTTTTTAAAAGGCACAGTATCTTTCGTGATATTATTAATTACGTCCTAATTAATTTCGTGTTTTTTTTATGTCTACGACATTGCACGATTCATTCCTCTGCGCCCTCCGATAGATTTGTTAATTCATCCTAATGTAATAAGTCTTGCATCAGGATACACGTTAACTGCAACATACAACAATATTTCCTACTGAAAACTATTTTTCGTCGAGGCTAAAAGAAGGGACATTCGACGTACATTCAAGGTATTGCAAAAATAAAAAAAAGAACGGTTTATAATTAATATTGTGTTTTTAAAATTAACACAATTTTTTAGTTTCTCCATATTCCAAGATCCACTTTGCGCTTTTAAAAATATTAATGCCCGTGTGCATTAATGCAAGGTATGCAAAGGACAAGATTAATCATCTCACATTCTTAAAATACGAGTTAGATGAATGTTGAAATCTTCGGTTCTCTTCTGGGCGAATTCTTCGCCTCTACTCACCTCATATTGTAATGATGAACCGGCTTTCGGTAGAGTTCGAAAGCGCTTCCTCTTTGCTCTCGACTACCAGCCAAGTCCAGACCGCTGGGTTCCCTATTGTGTCCAGGATTAGCGGAGGGATAAAGCGGGCCTACGGGAGCATGGCTATTACCATGCATATATCCATTATGATTCGTGCTGTTCCGGTTATGCGTTAGACCGAGACTGATTTGGCCAGTACTGTTGCTATGGGAATGCGTGGTGGTCACTGGCGGGCTCGAGTGAGAATGTGTATGACTGAGGCTGTGGCTATGTGTTGGCGACGTGAGATGACTTAGATTGTGATGCGAATTCACGATATTGCCATCATTGTGACGGCCGGGCGGCGGGATGTTGTAGTAATACTGACCGCTGTTGCGCTGCACATTGCTGTTGCTTTCTACCTAAATAAAGAGAAGGATTCGCATAAAATCGCAAAGATCTCATGACTGATCGATCTACTACTCTTTTGAATTATGAATCATAGACATTGATAACAATAGCAAAAATAATAATTTTAAAAAATAATCTTTTTTACTAGAATTATTACAATTTATAAAATAATTACCCCATTATGCACATGCGACGTGGCAATGGAATAACTCTTCGAGTGTTGATACGAATTGCTCCCATCATTCCCGTTGTTCTCCGTTTGTCCAAGCGTCGTTTGTGGTGGCCTATAATTCTTCGGCTTCGGAGGTGGAATCGGTTTATACGTGCCTGCTGGTTTATTTTGCGAAATTGGTATTGATTTGTAATCGGTAGATCGGCTGTAACAGAAGAAATGATAATCTTATATTAGAGTTCTTATTTATATACACACGAGAAATTAGATGAAAAAAGAAATTAAAAAATTTTAAATAAATTATATTAATTATACAATTATATGCAAAAAAAGATGATTGCAAGACAAAAAATTCATTAAAATATTCTTATTTTATAAAAAAAAGATATATACTAATTGTAAGTAACTCAAAAAGAAAAAGATATATAAAATAAATGTATTTTAATTTGTTGAGTGTATTAAAAAAACACACCTGTATTTGGCATAATCGGTTCGCGTTTGAGAGTCATGTGTGGAAATGGGCTGAGCTGTAGATCTAGTGAATCTATATGGATCGTGTGCTCTCGCTGGTATATTGCTGCTTTTGAGATCGTCAGGTACATTGGGGCCCAAACGACCTGTCGACGTGTTCAAATTCGCCATTCCATAGTTCGCGTTTCCATTAGTATTATTGTACGAGTCGTACGAGGACATACTATCGTAACTTCCCTGTGTAAAAAAATATTAATATTTTATACGATCGAATAACGTATTTTGAATTACGCATGTCAAAAAAGAAATATCGCTTACGGCTTTCGGCTGTGCCCGTTCGAGAGATGATGTGGCATTTGCTTTATGAGGGGTTGCATTGATGTAATTCCCCATGTCTAGAATTGAGTCGGTCTTATTCACTCCTAAACGTTCTTGAGCGGACCGCCCTATCGTTCCCCGCGGCGTATGATTAATCGGTTTTGCATTTCGATCAACTCGAGGTGGAAGATCCGGTGGACTATGATGCGGAGATCTAGGCTCGAAGGAACTGCCTAGATATTCCGGCGAACCGGATTGATTGCTTCTTTGACCGGACAAGGAAAAGCCGTACTTACTGTCCCCCACTCCGCCTTGAGATCTTCTCTTCTGCTGCTCGAATGATTGCTGGAAACAAACATATTCATTAATTGTGGACGATAATTATTGAATCCGTTTTCTCATACAGTCTACAAAATTAATTATACATTAATTATATATAAATTCGCTAAATGTAATTTCTCGTAAAGGCCTGGATTTCATTTCATTTAGAAATTATTGTATCGAATATAGATGAGTCACGTACTTTAATAATTTGAACTAAAATAAAATATATCAATTAAAAATTTGCCGAGAATCTTTAAGTTTACGAGAGTTTTATAATTTTTTAAAGACGTTTGTATAAGAAAATGATTCAAACTTTTTTATTTCTGTTTATCATAAATGGCTTAGAAGAAATAAGGATCAAATATTATATATTTCAACTCCAATCAAATCCAATGCATAAATTACTGTTTTTAGGCATATCTAAAAATCCACATTACCTGATAATTTGTTGAGTATGGTGGCGGTGCAGTAGTATCGTCTTGAGTGGCAATGCTTGGATCGGAACTACTCTTTAACCGCGATGGTGGACCCAAAGTGCCAGGGATAACGGGCGCTGGGCTCAGCTCCAAATCGCTCTCCGGAGAGGAAGCGTAGGAGAGGCGAGAAGTCATCGGGAATAGGAAGTCATCCGAGAGGGCTTCTTCCGGCTATGAGCGCAGACCACAGAGGACATCACGTTAGGCAAAACGGTACATACGGTACGTGAATTAATAATCAGATGACACAATTGAATTGTTCGGATATGTTACGATCAATGAAGCGCAATGAATAAATTATATTTGTATGAGTATTTTGTATCGCATTGTGAAATTAAATTTGTAGTATGGTTTCTTCTGAGAAGCAACAATTGGAATGTACAACTACAGTGAAATACAAAAATAATAGCATGATGAAGTACACATTCTCAGGCATGTAAGACACATGCAGAAAAGATTGTATCTTTTTCAACAAGCTTGCGTAAGAAAGTAAAGTTAATAATTTTGAGAGGAGAATAGATCATTAAAATAGATAAAATCATGCAAAGAAAAATGCATACACAGATCACGCAAAATTAACCCTTTAACTGTTAAACAAATATACTCGCCTGCGATGTAATTGTTACTACCATCAAATATTTGCATATTTTAATTTGCATAGTTATTTATGAGATACAACAATAAATTGATTTAGCTTGACAAAGAGCACTTTGAATACTAAGATATAATATTCTACATATATACTGCAAATATTCTGAATTTCGTAGTTAAAGGGTTAAAGCAAGCAAGATTTATATATAGCCCAAAAATTGCTCACGGATGACGCCTGAGTTTGGAGGCGATTGCAGAAATAGCGGGAATTTTTCCATGAAAGATGATATTGATGAGTGATGATGCACATCGTGATTCTTATTCTCATCGTAATACACATTATCATTGGAAAGCGGAAGAGGTGGGATAATGGGAGGTGGAGTATGAGCGTGTATAGACGGATGCGATAGGCCCCACACCGTGTATCGGCTATATATTGGCTACAATGAACAGGCCCAAATTATGCCAAAGATCGCCATATAGCGAAGACGTATATAAAAAAGAAAGATCATAATATTCATAAGAAAAATGAAAACAGAAGACAAGAAGAGAAAAAGAAAGATAAAAAACTACTCCAACAGATAGATGTCTTTTTCAGCAGTTTTTCAGTTTTGTTCTATTTTCTATACTTAAAGAAAACGGGAGGAAACAACACGTGCATTCTGAAATATAATTTATACGTTGGATCAAATTGCTTTACCTTAGTTTGACTCATCCAGAGTGAACCTTGCTGCTGGCGATCGATAAGCTCTCTCAACTTCCGGTACCAAGCTTCCGGTGCGTTGAGAGTGATTACCGCGTTGAATATGTGTCCCCAAATCTTATCGAGCTTTTGACATTGTTCCAAAAGCTTTTTACTGCTTTTGTGCGCTGATCTGTAATCATACATACAGAATGTGAAGATGATGATAAGAATGGTGAAAGGATCTTATCTGGTTATCGTTCTTACTTTGGTATTCCGGCTCTCATCTCTTTGATAACTTGCTTTGTCTCGGCCTTCAAGAAAATGACAATCGGATAAAATTGGGCATAATTTAAGCGATCTACGGCATTCGGAGTGATATCGAGCAATGCGTGCTTGCCCCTGTCCATCACTTCCCTGATGGCACTTAAGCGAATAATGCCAGATGTTTTGGTATTCTTTCCCGTACCGTCCTCCATTTGACTTTCCATTTCTACAAAATATTCAATTTTGAACAATAAGTACTTTAAAAGTATAATATTCAAAATTAATGTGTCGTTTATACTTACGTGGCGAAGTAAACTTGTCAGGAAAATCCTTAAGAAGCTTTTCTCTGGCAAGATCGGCCACAGGTCCGAAAAGAACGACGGGTCTAACAAAGCCGGGATGTCTTAAGATCACGCGTTCGTAAGCCGGAAATTTACTGACACTATCGGAAAACACTACATCGTCCCAATGATCCTAAAAAATGTAGGAGCATGAAAATTAATCTAATCAATAATATTAAGAGACAAAGCAATTTAATCTTTTCCATCTAATACTTATAATATATGACATAAAAAAATGAAAATATTTGTACCCTTCCTAACGATTTCGAGCGCCTATGACTGTTTCTTCTTCTCCTGAAGAAGCTGCCTCTACTCTCGCTGGCACTCATCTCTTTCTTCGTCGCGTTGAACTGCGCGGTTGCAAGCTCCTCAGCCCGGGCCTTATTAGGTATGATACCTTTTTGTACTTCTTGATTGTTTCGTCCAATTCGGAAAACCTGCCAGGATCCTACGACGCCATTGTGAAGAGTGTCCACCACGTGAAAAACGTCGCCGCTGCGAAAACTCATCTCTCCTTTTTGCGGTTGTTCATAATGAAAGTGAGTTCTGCACAATTCACAAAAGTATATTATCAGCAGTAATCTTCGATCAACTAATAAAATTAAATTTAAAACTCTAAATGGAGTTCATATTATATTAATTATACAATACTGTTTTAAACGCAATTAAAAATTTTTTATTTTTATATGTTGCTATCAGATTCATTATATAATTAAAAATATAAAATAGAATGGAAATAGAATTTAATTATTGGAGTTCAATAATATATGTTCTTGTTTAATTGCTTTTGCATTTTAAATCTTATTTAATATTTTTCTAATATTACACATAAAAAAGTATAAGAAAAATAAATTGATAATTATTTCCCACAATTAGTAATTATATTCCAAAATAAATTAATATAGTCTACTTTGTATGTTATGTCAATATATTTACTTTAGATATATTTTATTTCTTTTTTATAATAATATTCAAGATTTTTATTTTCATTAACGTAGATACTAGAATTATCAAACTTGTTACAAATGTCACTTACTTTATGTGAAAAGAGTCGCCTCTTCCAGACGCGACGATTTGGTCGTATTCTTGTCGTCGATGTTGCACGATAAGATCGATTTGTTCTTGCAAGCTAAGAAGAAACAGTACGGCTTCTTCCCTCGTGACCTCCTTCATATCCATATCATTTATCTGTAGCAAAACATTTTTTGTATATTTTTAATACTCAGATATCAGAATATATTCGGAAATCTTAATCTCTTTTAAAGATTTTTAAAAGATAAAGATTAAAAAAAAAATAGAGTCTTTAAACCTTAAGCAAAATGTTATGTAAATATATTTTCTACACTTTAATAAAATTTAAAATATAAATTATAAAAAAAATTATTTCAAGACAAAAGAATATTGTTAAATTTATTGTTGGCTTTACTTTTTATTTCGCCATTTTTGGATCTTTAGAATCTTGAATATAGACCTTGAATATAATATAATTTGTCTAAATATAAAATAAGTAACGATATGTATTTATTCCGAATTATGTAACTGACCTTTAGAATTTTATCCCCTGGCTGAAGACCCTGAAGCGACGCAGGACTTCCCGCTTGAACTGCAGTTACGAAAACTCCGGTTTCGTTGCCGCCGCTTAATCGCACACCTACGGATCCTTCTTTTTGGAATGTGATAAATCTCGGGTCTGGCCTGTACATACATAATATATCAAAATAAACATTTGCGTTGACTGTGATCGCAAAAGATTGAATAAAACTTTATCTACTTACATGGGTTGTTTTGTCCGAGGCGAAACAGAGTCTTCATCGTACAATTGTCTACGCGTACTATAATAATCTATAAAAGGAAATAGCACAGTTAGTAAAGTTTCACAGAATTTTATTTTTGATTTAAAAAAAGATGAAATAATCCTCGTTATTAATATAACATTAATTTCTAAAGTATTTTATTTATTTACGCAAAGTCAAAAAGATTAGACATCTCAGAAAAAATCCTAACTTAAGATATTATATATTTCATTATCAAAATTAGAAGTTAAAAAACAAATTGAAGATGATGCCCAAAGATTTTCAAAAAGAAAAATAAAGAAGAAAAGAAAATTAAAGTAAAATAAATTTGAAATTGATAAAAAAATAATATAAATCATAGATTTGTATTTATTAAGGTTTTCAAATCCTATTCGAATAAGAAATAATTGAAGTACACTTGTATCACAGCGCATACCTTCCGGTCTTGGTGGAGGTGGTCTGGGTGGATCTACGGTGGGCGTAGCTGGCAGATCCAACTGGCTCAGAGACACGTCTATCAGCGGACCCCGCGAGCGACCCCTCGGCACGAGGTTACTCTTGTCCTCCAAGGGCTGCCTCGTGGGTGGTGGAACGTACAAGTTCTGACTACTGTAACTCGCGCCCGACAGGTATTCACCGCTGTCCCCTTTACTTTGCTGCTGCACATGACAACACGAGCTATCCCGCGTAATTACAATCGAGAGTCTGTCTTTGCACTGGTCCATCAGCTTTCTAGCTTCCTTGAGACTCATATTGTCAGCGGCAACGCTGCCTATTCGGGTTAACACGTCCCCAGTTTTCACTCCGATATTCTCTCGTGTAACCTCCTTTACGTACAATCGGCATCCCAATACTATGCCGAAGTCTAGAAATCGAGACGGCAAATCACTACATCTTGCTTCATGCACACATTATGAAAACAAAAAAATAAAGATAAAGATAAAAATAAAGATTACGATAAAGAGTTAAACGAAGAGTTTGAAGATTAAATGAGAAATCGGATTGAGAATTAGCTCGAAAAATTAAATTAAGTTGAACTAGATTAACTGCTCGCAAAGTTTAGATATGCCATTAAATTGCCAAACGTATACAATATATATTGCTCTAGAATTTGGAGTCATCGCGCGATTGTTACACGCCGTTTAATTACGTACCATCCTTTTTATTGTTTCGCGTGAGTGTGAGCCGATGACTCTGGGGTATTCCGCTGCCTAAACAACCGGGTGAATTCGAGGAAGCTCTTCTTTTAACAACTAATAAAACGGTAGAACCGGAATCCCGCAGGACTCGCACGGCTGCCCCGTAATCAGCGCCTTCCAACGATATTCCATTGGCGGAAATGATACGGTCGTTCACTCTATAAATAGTACAAATAACACATACATCCTTAAATGATGATCTTGCTAACCGTGCGAATTATATCAAATTAAAATTTGTAACCGGCGAATATTAAATTTTACTTAAAAAAAGTAGCCCAAAGACTAAGAATGTATTCTTGAGCCACTTGGCAGTAAATCTATTTTTATTCTATAAGGAAGTAAAACTAAAAAAAAATTTTATTTAATGACAGTGGATAAATATTAAAGTGATTAAATATGGATGTTACAAGACGGGCGAACTTACTGTAATTTTCCTTCAGCCGGACCGGCTTTGAGCACATCGGAGATTGCGATTGCTGGATCGCCATTAGTGAAATGAGGATTATCGCGACCTCCTGACACAGCTATTCCAAAGCCATAACCAGGGACTCTGGTCACCGTAACGTGATGAATCTCCCATCCTCTGTCACTAGTCTAAAATTAAAAAGAAAACGTAAGATTACAAAAATTACCAAAATAAAAAAAATGATGAGCCTACAATATAATCAATCTTTCCTAAGGCCAGTTTATTCAGTTCTTATATTTAAGATTATCTCACGTATAGTCTTAAAATCACAGATCCGTATTAGCATCTTAAGACATTACTTAAGACAGTCTTGAAACAAGACACTGACTATGAATACCGGCGTAAGTAATCTCTTATTTTTATTTTGCTACATAGAACATGTCAGACATGTTAGAAACTATCATTACTCTGTCATACATATATCAAAATATAATATTTTGAAATAAGCAACTAATATTTAGTGCTTTAATTCATTCGAAACTGATCGAATATATTTCCCTAATTAATTCTTACATATTCTTTGTTTACTTTAATGTTTCATTCACGTACGCGCGATACTGACAGGATATAAAAGATTAAAAAGATTAAAAAGATCAGAATCAGCATTTTACATAAATTATACTATCAATGCGTTTCTTGTTAACGCTGTCATATAAATATCTTCTTGTTACGATTCTAGTGATACGATCACGATCAGTTGACATACTATCATTAAATGATCACAATAATATTATACCAAAAGACACGCTTTTACGCGTTCTTACATCATCTCTTAACAATGCCAAATAAGAGATAAGCACAGTTATGAATCGTATGTTTAAATAAGATAATATCGTGCAAATATCAAGACAGACTGTCGTGTCACGCGGCAAGGCAGCACTTTAAATCATCGTATAGCAATAACTGTAGCTGGAGATCATAGCGTAAAGTCATTATCCCCGCGCCAACGAGAATATTAGCAGAAAGTTTGAAATCGCTAGATTTTACGAACTTACGTTCACCGAACTTCTCTTAATTGCGTCGAAATAAAGACAAAAGTTATAAAATTTAATAATATTGCATAATAAATAAATTAATAATTTATTTCTACGTATATACAATGAGACAGCGTTTAACCGGCAGTTAGAAGACAACAGGATCGGCTAATTAAAGGCCATAATTAATTCTCTACGCACGTGGAAGCGAATACAATGGTGTAATTATACACATACCGCGGGGCCGCGTGTATTCCTAGCTCCGCGGCGTGTTTTCGTCGAAATAACGCGCCGGCTAAATTAACGATAATCATCATCGGGCATCGAGCGTCGGGGCACGATAATTAGATTAATTTCGGCGAGGCGGTAACAATGAGCCGTGCGTGACCGGCGCGTTTCGCCGTTAAAACTCGCCCGAGTCCCGCAATTCGCCGAGATAAATTTAGCTCTGACAGACTTGTGAATCACTCGAGAGCACGTGTTACAGGGGGGGATCTTCTCCAGCGCGCGGGAAAGCGATCGACGGATAATCCAATACCCCGTATCAAATGGCAGAGTTATCGCCCTCGTGGACACGGCGCGTACAGCGAAGATACTTCTAATCCCGTATTCCATCAGATACGGTATCTTGTGCAGGATAGGCTTGAATGGAGGTGATGATAATAACGAGAGAGAAAAAAGAGAGAGAGAAAGAGAGAGACAGAAAAAGAAAAGATCTTAATAAACATCCTCGTTACGGACCGCAATTAATGACATTCATAAAACCAAATTGCGACAATCAATTATTTCCCTCGTTCATAAATTTACCTGAAAACGGTATATTTTGCGAATAGTACCGATGCAAATCGGGCGACGATCCGCGGAAGATCGCGACGCCCGATCGCACGGATTTCGACCTCCGACGTTAATTAGATCTCGGCACGCATGCCGCAACGGGAGAGATGGGTGCCGCGATAAGACCGAGTGACTCCGAGATCGGCGGAATCTCACTCGAATTCGCCAAGATTACTCGAAAGACAGGGAGACACGACCGCGCAAATATTTACACGGGCCCTTCCGTAT
>VBVQ01005853.1:0-10770 GCA_011636635.1 Tetramorium simillimum | reverse complement strand
CCCCCGGCCTGCACCGCCCTTCCTTCCCTTCCTTCGCCGATCTTTATTCTCTATCCTCTCCGCCGCCAGCATCCCCCGCCGCTCTTGTTCTGCTTCTGTCGTGCCGGCCCATTTTCTCCGTACCACCTTTAAACCGCGCTCGTTTCTCGCAATAAAAGAGTGCCCGCGGTCTTTCGCCGTGACTTACGGCCGTGCCGGTAATAACGATAAACGTTAATGTCGCTTTGTCGTTGCGAGCGCGAGCTATCGGGGATTAATCGGTTCGTTAAATTCTTTTTTCTTTTCGTCCGCGCCGTTTGCATCGGCGTCGAAAGGTACGTTCTTCCCCTCTCCCTCCCCCTCTTCTATCTGTTACGAATCTGAAAGTAACGAGGTGCGCTTGTGTCGTACATATGAAAATGTGAGGTGCGTTACCGCAAGGGCATTACTGGCAGCGCGATATTGCGACGCGAAAATTGCGTAGGGCTTTATTGAAATATAATTAATTAGCGTGTGAATCAAAGGGAACCAACCGGGCAACGAGAGAGGGCGAGCGGCGGCTTGAACGAAGCGTCTAGTTAGAACGGTCGCTGAAAGTTAGCCCGAGTTTCGTCTCGACGCAGGAAGCTGGCCATGAAGCACACTCGTTTATAACGGACCGGGGAAACAAAATTAAATTGTAATTGCACCACGTATACAATGGCGCGGACCATCTAGGTAAGCACCCTGCCGACGACAACTAATTACATTTAGGTACCTCACTTTTACCATGACGCGGAGTAATTGCCTCGGGTAGTCATAATGAAAAAGTATCGATTGTGCCCGCGTTACCGCTCGCGCGAGGAGGAGACCCGTACCTTTCGTCACCTGCGTTTAATGCACAACTCTTGCAGTCTTTTAGCAACTCTCGCGCTTTTTTTATGTCCTGCGACGCGTATTACAAATTAACGACATCTGCGCGGTGCATTCGTAACGAGCGTACTGAATATGCGAAAAACGTGAACGAGATAGTTCCAGGCGTTTATTCTTGCGTTTAATAATATTAACGAAACCGTATACCTACCGCGCAGAAGTCGTTTCTTCCACATAGTTAATTGATCATATTTAAGACTCATTGTCATTTTTTTTTTTACGATAATAAGTGGCGGGAAGTTTTATCGTTGGTTGAAAACTGTACACGAGAGACTGAAAATATCAGATTGAATTTTAATATGGCCGTTTATAATCCAGTTAAATTTTTTGTTTGATCGATCTTGGAGAAAAAACTTCTTACATCTCATACTCAAATAACGAGGAAACTTATTATAATATTTTTAATCATAGTTGTTTAATCAGTTAGTTTATAGAACTTCGTAACAATGTAATTAGCGATTTTGTGTCTTTTTAAAATTCGTAAAATAGACAATTTTATACATAATGATTTCTTTCGAGAATTAAAAAGAAAATGTAGAAACAGGGAAAACATTTTCATATAAGATGGAATGGATATCAAAAATTTGCAGGAATGAAAGGAAGAAAGTCCACGTTGAAACTCTTTCCGCGAGGCGGATGATGAGAGTAAAAACCGGTATTTAGCGAAGTTAACTAGAGTGCAGTGGAGTTTACGTATGCAGAAAATGGTGGAGTTGTCGGATTCGCTAGCGAGTTGGAAGGAGAGTGCGAGGAAAAGAGGCTAGGAGGTACGCGAAAGTCCGAGTGGAGAAGGGAAAAGTCGGCAAGATGGAAGGAGCGAGGAAGGGAGGGAGAGAGAGCGAGAGAAAAGCGCAGTTTAAGTGCTCGTTCGAGTGAGAAGGCGTCGGTACAGAGACAAGGCGCTAATGAAATAGTCGGTTATGTTTTAAGTACTACTGCTTAATGTACATTCCACGTCGTTTCGCGGCAGCGGGCCGAAAGTTCCGGTTTAACTTGCCCCGGCTGCTTCTGCTCCGGCAATCGCGAAAATTCGAGCTCGCGAGCGGAGCAAGGTTATCACGGAAATCCTCAGGTTTCGCGCTCCTTTTTTTTTCAAATATTTGAATTAGACATTTAAGAAATACGCTTAATTAAGATTGGATCGTGGCTCCGGGATTATTTTCGCCTTTATCAACTTCCTTCGCCGTTATCTGAGCGTCGATGATTGTTGATCGAAATGAATACGCTCAATTTTAATCGATTCTCGGCTTAATCGCGTTATATCCATCTTTCCGTCATTTAAGTTACACACAAAGGAACGGATCGAATTACTCCCATAAGGGCGTTAAACCACCGCGAAAAGTTATGAAGCGTAACACGAGGCTTAACTCGTGGCAGCTTAAGGGGTTAATAAGATATTTAGTTTACTAACATTTGGACGGAGCCAAGGGTTTATGCGGGGCTAGTGAGAGCCACCCGTGGTCTAAGAGACTTAGAAGCTAGCGGTCACCCCTTGAGTGCATTCTCCTGTTCCGCAGTGTCTACCGACGCTTTAGGCTTTCAAGATCATTAATTTAAGGCGCCGCCGCCGCAGGCACTGCGAAGCACTGAATTCTCGATGCTTTCTAGAGGAAGACTCGAAGCAGTAGGACGGAAAAGAAGCAGACGAGAGGGAAAGAATTCCCAAACTCGCTTAGTGTTTATCGATCGTTCTCAATTGGCTAAAAGCATCACTCGCGACGCGGAGATTAATAAGCGTTTCTCGCGATTGATATTTATTGCGTCATCAATCTTGTAATTAAATTCTTTTAGAATAGATCAATTGAGTTATTAATGAGCACATATGAGCTGGTTTGCGCGTAAAATAATTCCAAATTACATAAAATCGATTCGCGGAGAAAAAGAGTCGTAGGTTCGACAGGAATGCGAGAGAAATATCGATTGGCTGAGGAGCGAGGACAGCCGGGCTATCGGGACGGTCGAGTAGACGAGCTATTTGCGGGATAATGCGAGATTGAAGGAATAAGGACGATCAGAAGAAGGGCACGGAAGGTAAGCTGCAGACGGAAATGGTTATATGGCCGAGCCGGTGGCTGGGGACGAAGAAGCGGAATGGCGAATGGCAGGCAGGAAGTAGTGGACACGGAAGCGGGAGGAGGGGGGGGGGGACAAAGTCGTGTGGGACATTTAAGGCTGTTGGTGTTACGAATGCACGCGATGCTTGCTTAGATTCACCTTGTTGAATATTACATGGAGGGACGCCACGCAATCTTGCCTACGGCTCAATCTCGCGCTGTTAAACCTGATCAGAGCAAGCTGATCACGGCGGAAACGCAAGAATCTTCATGGTGAATTCGTGATAAGGGAAAATTAAGCTAATAAGTTTTTGCCCGCAGAATTCTATTTTCGTAATGATAATCGGAAGCTTGATTGTCGCGTTGTTCGGCACGAAGCGTTAAAAGATTACGATCAATCGAGACGTGTATCTACGAGCGCAGCTTGGCTGGCGCGCGTTCGAACCTCTGTACGGAAGGTTGAGGGAGAAGGACATGTTCGTTATATATCGGTCGGATTTGATTGCGCAGTCCACATGAAATTTGGTCGGCAGACTTTCGATCGGTATAACGAAGCCGGGCAATAACGCGCTGTGTGCGCAACGACGCAATATGTCACACGGTCTGTAAATAACACGATTCGCCCATATTTTTCGGCAAAATTCAATTTTTTTAGTTGACGTAAATACAATCATTCTGCAAAACATGCCGAACGTGCCGGCGAAATGTAATAAAATATGCAAGAGAGCCGAGAAATCCAAGAGAGCCAAGAACCCTCGATCGAATGCTTTCCGCTTCTTTCGTCGAAGAACGTCGCGGAGACGATTACGCAATCGATGTCCCCGTAACTCTTTCTCATTTCGCAAAGAGCGGTCGCATTGTTCTGGAAGTGAATCGCCGAGACTTGAGACGATACAACGTAACATTTTCGTTTCGCGCCATGACGACGGTTGGGCGGCGAGGAAGTAAATCAATCAATCCGCTGAATGGCCCATTCTTCCTTCCCCTACCGCCACCCCTAACCGGCAATACCACCCTTCCGACTGCAGCCATTCATCGAGATACACTCTGGCATTCATGATATTCCGCACGATTGCGGGAGATTGAGGTGACTCGGAGATGGAAGAGCCACACCACCGCCCTTTCCTCTTTCCTCTCTCTCTCTCACACTCTCTCGCGTTCTCTCCGCGCCATCAACCTTCTTGCCGCTTCCCAAGGAAGCCGTCGTTGCGGAGACGGAATTAGCATCTCCATTAGTCGCGAGGGCATAATGCGATATTACCGGAGGTACACGGCTACCGGGGAGGAAGTGAGACAATGGTCCGCCATGCTACTCGTCGTACCCACGGTAAGACCCGGTATCTATCGGTCGACTTTGGTCTTCGAATCTTATAATACCCGGCTGGAGGAAGTCCGGGAATGCCGTACTTACCCTGAGTTGTGTAATTTGCTGCGCGCAGTAAAATCTGATCTAATTACATCGGCAGAGGAATGCGCTTATATTTTCTTAGAAAGATGGTGCGCCGCTTGGTTCGATTAATGATGACCGGCATTATAGAAGGATCGAAAAGCGACGTTAACATGGCACTGCCTGTACGCATGTCACGAGCGGTTTGCGCATTTTACGCGGTCTTTATAACCGAAATTAATTAACGTAGCGGCGAGTTGCGAGGCGTCCTGGTGACGTTTCTGTGATTTAATTTCCGCCGTTGTCTGCGTTCTCGTCGCGGAATAATTGAGTGACGGTGTAAGAGCGTCTTACAGGAGGGACGGAAAATCCTGGAAGAGAAATTGGGAAAAGAGGATTTTTAAGGGGCTGTTTGTAAACGCCCCCCGGGATCGAAGATACATTTTTCTCGGCGCGAGAGTCCCTCAAAACGCTCGTAGGGCACGTCTCGGATTTTGCGAGTGTCGTAGAACGATTCGCGGGGGCGCGGCGATGATATTTCCGATTCAGCCTCCATTAACGGAACGTGACGATAAAGCTGCAACTGTTATTATCGCCGTCGTTTACGGTGGCCCGATGGCCCCCGAGTGTGCGGGCTCGGTCGTATATCGGGGCTCACCTTTTTCTCCTCTCTTCTTCACCTTTTTCTCCCGTCGCCGTCCGACATTTTTATTTTCCCCCCGCTGTCTCGACTTTGCCGTAGATCGCGAGCCAGAGCGAAAACATTTTTGTCGTTCCTCAAATCGCTCCGGAGGCGACGTCCCCGTGACACGAAATGACTTACTAACGACCGCGGCATAATCGCGACTGTACGGCGCTCGACGGTCGGCGAGTTTTATGCCCGAGGATTAGAGCGTCGTGGTTCACGACGTTAAAGCGGTTACGGCGTAGTTGCATCGCGGGGAGATCGCGAATCGTTTATGATCGAGATTAATGGCGAGTGCGATAATGCCAAGGAGGAATTGTGCCTCCGAAAGTACGTGCGCCGCGATTTCGCGCTAGACCATCGAGAGAAATTACTTCTCCTTGTTTTTCCCGTCTTATCGTATTATCCGAGTTATCGTATCCCTCCCTCTCGACTTTATCGTATTAAAAATCGTATTATAGCGGGGACGTTTACGATATCGTATACTGTTTCGCGAACCGTCGTCGTCGTCGTCGCTGTCATCCTTGTCGTTTTATGTGCATTCGCTTTCTCGCGTCATGGCCTCGCGAGAACCCGCGCGTCCAAATCCGCAACGAGTAAAAAGCTGCGACTTATTATCAATGAAACGCACGGCGAGCGACGAGACTGCTCTCGACTGTTGCCGCACGACTTGGGACAAACAGCATACTCGACTCCGTAGCCGCGCGACGTTATTAACGCGACGGTATCTACCGCGGTTCTGACAATAACTCGGTAATGTCATATTGCGAATTTTACTGCCCTCATAATTTACGGCATGCACGTCGTCGCGATGTTTCGCATGCGGGGCACGCGCTTTATGCCACTATCCAGACAAGCGGTAGTCGGTCGTGCCGTCTGGGAAGCGTGCTAAAGGATAACTGCCGATTCCGCGGCAGTCCTCCTTAAGACCTCGTCGAACAGGCATCGGCACGCCGACTTCGGAATCGCTGGAAAATTCGGAAATAGTTTCCCGGCTGCACGTAGAACGTCGAACGCGCTCTCTCTCTCTCTCTCTCTCTCTTGGACGCTCGCTCGCAAAGAGGCCAAAGAAAAAGACAGCCTTCGCTTTCTTAGATTTCTACGTGTCTTTCTTCCTCCCGTTCTTGCTTGCAAGTTGTGCCCGAGAAGGCGAGCTTGGAATTCCGAGCTGACTGCAAAGTTTTTAACTAAGTTTGGCGGTTGCCCGCGCACACCGTTCCCAGCTCTCGATGCCGATTGCCGGCGCTGCCTTTCATGCCGATTCTTCTGGGGGTTCGCCCGTCGACGTACCTTCTTTGCAAAACTTAACTGAAGAACGGTCGGCAATGAGGAAACATTTGAGAAACGATTGACCCGCTCGTTCAGCAAAGTCGGTTTAACCCTCGTTCATTGTACGCAGTAGTAGTCTCGCCTGTTGCGGACAGGCAAGAAATTACGAATGGTAGGTAGTTTTGCTTAATGATAGCCTGTCGCAGTCGCGCTCGTATAGACGCGTATATTATTCTAAAGAAGCGTCGTCATTTCTACGTGGATTGATGAGTTCTTTGAATAAAATATTTTTAGCTTACAGAGAACGTATGGAGGACGTACTATATATCTATGTACGTTTCTAGTCTGACCTAGTTGGACATACTCTTTAGAGTGAGTAACTACGGCAAAATTTTGTCTACACTTGTTTATATAAGTCACGTTACTCCGTTCGAAGAACTTCCAACATGTTTCAACTGCATTTTCATTAGAATTGACAGTGTGTTTCGATTGGTTTCCTTGCTCGGTCATTGAAGTTTATAAATCGTTTCTTTCCGAGGCGCACCGACCGGCCGTTTTAATCCAATACGAGAAGTATCCGACAGTCGACACTCGCCGAGGTGGAATTCGCGGTGGTACGAGAGACGCTAGCGATGAAATGAGATAGGAATTTCATAATTAAGTTATCAGCTGCAGCTATTCCGACAGCCAATTATCGTCAACGCTGGGGCGTGGGTTCTACCTTCCCTTTTTACTTTTTAAACGGTCGGCCCGGCACTCGGCTCCAAGTCGGAGAATCGCCGTCGATGGACGCCGATGAACGGACGGGGGATGAAGCCGTGGGGGCCGGTTCGATCGAGTACTCTTTGAAGTCGAGCCGAAGGAAAAAAAGATGGAAATAATTAAAAGCATTGAAAGCTTTCTTGAACGCCATTAGGGGCATTGACACTTGGCAACGCCTGCGCCGGGAATGAAAACGGCGAAACCTCCACGTAGAACTGCACCCTCGGCCAGAGATGCAAACGTTTTAAAAAGAGTTCCTTCCTCCGCACATCTCTTCTATCCCTGTTTTGGTCCTCTCTCTCTCTCTCTCTCTCTCCTCCCTCGTACGTTTGTCAGAACGAATCGCGGGCACGTGCGGTAACACACCTTTTTTGCCAGCCTGAAGTTTTTAGTGCCAGTTCCATAATTAAACTTGCGTCTCGCTGTTTCTCCGTCTGTCCGTCACTCCTTTCTCACGTAACCAGGGAGAAAAAAAAATACGGCGGTGACGTTGACGAGCGTACACCTCTTTATTTGTGTTACGTGATCGTCTCAACGGGATTTCTTAATTCTTGCGACCGCGAATAGCAACCATCGTTCGAATTTTCTTTCAAATGTCAGATGGCACTTTGATTTTCGGGAGTGAACGAAACGGTGCTTTCGACGTTATCGGAAATACAGAACACGACGTACGTGGTCGGGCTAAATTTATGTAATAAAAGGGCGACGAGGATCTATACCGTGTGCGTTCGATGAATTAACAAATATCCTTCCAACCGTGTAATCTGTATTTACCGTTATTAAACTTGTACCGGTGCGTAGCCAGCTTTTTCTCCGATTCTCTCCCCCTTCGCCATTTAATAATGATTTAACGCGGTTTTGGACGGAAATAAAATTATTACTCTTATTATTATCATCATCATAATTATCGTTGTTGCGGTTCAAATGATTTGATGGTTCATCGAAATATAAATTTCATGTCTTTTAATCGTTCGTGCATATATAATAAGGAAATAAGTAATACCAAAAAAACGTGAAAATCATCATTTAGCATGTAAATTAATGAATAATTACTTTACGGAATAACATTTTATGCGATGTAAATATTCTTTTGAAAAAGTAAGCTGCTTGCGAGATATTAAATTTCTATCATTTTACAAAAAATCTGAATTTGTGTATTAAAGCCTGTGCATTTATATTCATATTTAATCGAAGGCAACCGTTATGTGCGCGGTAATGTACGCAATGTATACACGTTCTCCTCGCGTCGTAAACAAAATAATCAGCAAAACGTCATGTTTTAGCAACTCCCATTACTAAGCCGCTATAACCACGTAGCGATGTGAATGAATATATACGCCTGGTATTAGTGCCTGCAACCAACAAACGAAGCCCGAGAAAGCTGCTCGTTATTATATAACGAGAGCTCGTTATAACGTTGAAAACCATCGCGAAATTGGGTATAACTTCTGCTTCAACTTGCGAGATAGGCGCCGAAGTTGGTAGAAACGTTGCATTCCCCAAGACTTCTGATGTTAACAACTGAATCAATTACTATATAATGCAATATGAATTAAGACGACTTCAAGACTCTATATTTTACAAAAAAATTATTGTTGTGCACTAGATAATTATATAATATCGCAGTCTGATTTTCATTTTTAATGTATATCAAAAAAGTCGCGAAAGTATTGCATGTATCTTTGTATCATTTCTGCAAATCTACAAAGTTTATTGTTTATTTGAATTGTTTACAAATTTCTAATTAATTAGACGTAATAATTGCAAAAAGAATTTTAGAATTTAAATATAATTATTACAATTTAGTAATTTAGCACAAACGGTTAAAAAAAATTTTTTTTCTGCATATTCGTCGCATAGACATTTTTCATCAATATCTTCAAACTCTACGCGGCAGTTCATTTTCGAAGTATCACATCTGAAAATTGACGTTGCGGGACGTCTTCCGCGTTGGCCGGAATTTCGGAAATATCGACGGTCCGTCTTGTTACTGCGATTCCGTTAGAGGAGTCTTATTCCGATGTTTGGGCCCAAAGCGCCAAACTGAGGACCGCCGAGATCAATTTGCACGGCATTGCGCGTGACAGCGCCGCCAGCGAGCCAATTCGCGCGGGTACAGTAATTAAACTGCGGTTTAGCATGACCGGAGCACCTGCCGTTACCAAATTGCAAGTTATGCCGCGTGTCACTCAGCGGTGCGAACTCCTGTCAGCGCGCACACGCTGGAGTCGCGCGTACGAAACTTTCTAATTCCCTTAAATTCGAATTTTCATAATGTATTATTTTATATTTTTAAAGATATTTGCGGCATTGTGGTAGAATATATAGAAGGAATACAAATTTATTAGAAAGAGATTTTTATAAAATGATATAGATATAGATTAATAACGATATAGAGATTAATTCAAAATATAGTTATTTACCAAAATGCGATTGAACTCTCTTTACAACCAGTAATGCTATCATCCCGATTCGTTATTATTGTCATCCACAGGAGGTGGCAGTTTTGCGATATTCATCGTCGCATTTCAATATAAACTCTAATTCCGAATAAATCTGTAATTTGTTAGCCATGGGTCGCTCTTAGGGAAAACCCTTTAATCTCCACGTTCCATTTTCCGAATATTCCATTAGGTTTCTCTCTTTCTCTCTCTCTCCCCCTTTTCTCTCTCTTCGTCGTTCTCGGTTCTCGGCGCTGATTCTCTTTTTTTCGTCTCCACTCTCCGTCATGCCCGGCGGCTTCGGCAGCGCCTTCACGCGTCACTCCGTAGCACGAGGATTTGCGGTTGCCACGACAATTGATTTACACGCGTTTCACCGACACGCGCGCGCACACACACGCGCGCGTTTCCGGCGCACGTGTGTGCACGTGGTATATACAGCGGTGTATCCCAGCATCTCCGGCCCGGGGAATCACCCTCTCTGTCGATCGTATACAATCCGTAATTGTTGTTCCACCCCGTTGCTTTAGCCGAAGATTACAACACGATCTTTCAGGGAATTGGGATTCCCCGGCCGCCTCCGCTACCTCCGCCGTCGCATCCGATGAGAATCGAATCGGACTGTCGTTGTCGCGCCGGAATCCGATTGGACGATAGGAGAGACCAGGAATAATAGATGTGGCTAACGCAATGCGATTTGGTAAGCGGCGATTTCGATTCTGGGGAAACGCGGAAAACTGTAATATCCGAAATCCGGAGGATATCGAATAAACCGTGCCCCTCCCCCCTCCCCCCGTCGCCTCGTGTTTCTTAGTGATCTTTTTGAAACGCGCCAACAACGAAAGCGCGGGGCGCGTCGCGTCGCGTCGCGTCGCGTCGCCGGGAGAATAACGAAAACCCGATAAAGGGGTGGGCGCAATCTTCGGTAATGCAGGCGTATGCTTGCCCGAGATGCGAAGTGAGATACGCGACGTTTCGCGTGCAGTATCGAAGAAAATCGCATCACGTTACACACGTGTTTGACACGAGAGCGCCGAGAGCGGAAAGCTCGCGAGAGAAAGCGGGGCGAAATATGAAACTATGAAGCGGGCGGGCCGGGAGAAGCGCCGGCGGCATTACTGTCATTACACTTTGCCTTCTACGCGGGGTATCTATTTCTGGCTGCAATCGATTAATCGAACGAGACTTAAGTACGGCTCTGGCCGCACCTGGTGCTCGTCCATCACCGAGCGGCGGCGGCGGCGGCGGCGGCGGCGGCGCAATGTTCATTTATGTATACAT
>VBVQ01005852.1:0-10768 GCA_011636635.1 Tetramorium simillimum | reverse complement strand
ACAACGGCGGGCCCTCCCCGGGGGGAATACGGGAGAGCCGAGCGCTTCCCACGTGCGCGATCTCCCGGGGTGCTGCGGTCCGCACTTCCGCGCACTGTCGTCGGCGCGAAGGGTGGGCTCTCTCTCTCTCAATCACGACACGCGACCCACCGGAGAGAGGCGACCACCGCGGCTCTATGACTCATGACGGACGCACACCACGCACACCAAGCGCACACGTATACACGCGCGCACGTTGGCACCACACGTACACTGACGCGCGCGCGCGCCCGCGCGTACGTACGTACACACCGAGAGCGCGCGCCCGGACGTTTACACAACACGCGCGCCATCGGACGCACGCGAATGGAAGAGCGCGCGCGATCACGGTTCACACCCCGGGAGAAGTTACCCAATCAGCGGACAGTGTTTTTGAAATGTCCCTCGCGGTTTTTAGTGTCCGTAGAAATACCATTTTTAAGGTGGTTGTACAGTTAAATGAAACACTGGATAATGATCTAGTTTACACCGAATGTTTAGTACGTCTAGTTTAGACCGAGTAGACCTTAATGTCTAATTTACACCGAGTGTTTAGTACGCATCAAATAGTAAATTCTAGCTGATCAGCCAATGAGTCAATTTATATCATAGGAAATAACTATTTGGTGCGTACTAAATACGTTCGGTGTAAACTAGGCTAATGAAATGGGACTTTGGGAGGTTGTTGTGTAATGTAAAATGTACCTTCTGTCAAAATTTCAGCTTGTGTTACCGATTAAATTACGTAAAAAAGACTATTTGAAAATCAACTTTTTAGCATTGCTCTTATGGGAGTCTCTCAATATTTTACCGGAGGTCACATAATATCTTTTCGACAAAACTGGGTATCAAATTCAAAAACGAACTACTAAAACTTGAAGTCACAATATTTATAATGGTATCAGTCAAATTAAATAAAATTAACAATTTTAATTATCGAATGATTTTTAGGAATCATTACAATGAATTTGAAAAAGTTTCACATAGGTAGCGGTATTGACTAGAGTCACTAAACAACCACCTTAAGTCGTATAAAATGCGCTGTAATATGGTATTTTGATAGTATATTTGTGCAATTTTCTTTACCGGTGCTTTACCAAGCATACTATATTTATTAAGTTTTTAAACCAGTAAAATACCAAATTTTCACCGTTGTACATTCTGTAAGCTAAATGCTGCATAAATACAGTTTATTGTAAATTTACGCATACTACATTTTAAAAATGTAAAAAATACTGTATTTATACTCATTTTTTACCACAATAGACTGGTGTAAACACTGCATAATATGGACGTGAAAAAATTAAAAAATACCGTGTTTAAACTGAATTTTTACAAAAATATTCTGGTATATACATATACTGTGAAATATAAGAGTAAAAAATAAAAAAAAAGACCGTATCTATACTTGAGTTTTACCGCGATTTGCTAATACAAATACTATATAACCCTGGTAAAAACAATTGCACAAACGTACGATCATTATACGTTGCAAATACTTTTGTAATACCGTAATTTATATTCACTCAATTATACCGTGTATATACGTCAAATATACGTAAACTGAAATCGGCGAGGGAAAATGTTTTTCAAACATATATTTCTAATTATTTTTACATTTATTACTATTTATTATGCAAATAATATTTATTAAATATTTATTAAACATTTATTTACATTAATTATTTATTTCAAATAATAATTTAATGAAATAATTATAAAACGTTTATTTAATGTTTATTTAATAGTTGTAATACATCAATTCTTAATTTGAAATACAAGTGTAAGGAAAATATTTAGGTAACGTTTGTTTAATGTTTTATATAATATTTGTATAATATTAAATAATAATGTAACTATAAAATTACGACCAATGCATGATTACGCACAACAGAATCGAGTAACGCGATTAGTCAAAATTTTATAGTTTAGGTATAAGTTAAAACAGTTTACGGCCTCTATAAATCAGCCTTTACATCTTACAGAATTCATGTGTTATAAGCCTGTAACTGGACTGCACTCTGAAAAGAACAAACCTAATGAATTGATTTGTAGGAGAATATAGCAATGTAATAATATGCAGTAATAAAAAAAAATATGAAAAAATTTTTTTCTTTAAAATTTAGACGATTCGTTTTTTCGTGACGATAAAAAAAAGAGGACTCGAAGAAGGTCCGTGCCCTGAACATGATTTCACGATGAATTTCTCGTGCTTGACGAGCACGAGGTATAAGGTGTGTGCAGTTATGAATTATTGCTATCTAAATGAACCAGCGGAATAACTGTGAATCTAATGTAATGTCGCTGGATGATTTCTTACAAAGCTAATTGTACGTGTACGTTCGTAATCACGATATTCTCATCGGATCTTAGACAACACTTTTTTTTTTTAGGTTAACCCGGATCGAAGGCCGACGTCTGCGGGATCGTCCGTTCGTCGTTCGCTAAATTCTCGTATGTCACACATCGCGATAATAATCAGTCCGCGTATAACATGACGATACTCTGGAAATTGCTGATTGCCAATCCTGGCGTCCTACGAAAACCAGGATGCTACGGGATCGAGGTGTCACAGAGATATCCGTTCGGCTCGTGCCTGACGCGGCAGGCCGTCAGATTGTCGAGGAAGGGCCGCGTGTTCGTCGGACTGAGGCACCACACGGCCAACGCTGTCCGGTCCGATGTCCGATCGATACCTGTGGTGCACCGGGTCAAGGCGAAGAGACACTCGGAGTTGAGGACGTTGATTTTACTGGCTGCCCCTGAGAGGTGGACTCTGATGAAGGCCATCGCCTTGTTGCTCGTGTCGTCCGGCGTGACAATGGCGGTCCCGTTCTGCTTTGGCAAAGTGATAGATGTTGTCAATACCGTGGAAAAGACCGACATGAAAGAGAACCTTAATCGGCTAACGCTTGCTCTGTTTGTAGTATTTCTCTTAGGTGGGGTGAGCAACTTCGGCAGAGTTTATCTAATGTCGACGGCGGGCCACAGAATCACCCAGTCTCTCAGGAAGCAGGCGTACGCCGCTATCCTTCAGCAGGAAACGGCGATGTTTGATAGAGAAAGCACAGGAGAGCTGGTCGGCAGATTGAGCGGTACATTTCTGACTTTTAGTTCAGGAACAAAAGATTCTGATGGCAAAGCATCTTTCATTTTGCCACATATAAATTATGATAGTTTTACGACAATGAGACTTGTTCGAAAAGTAATGCCCTACATTTTTTTCTCAGCCAATAAATAGATAGAAATGTGAAATTTTTATATATGTTGCAAATTTGAAGTTTCCTGTATTTGTATACAGAATTGCACAGTATTTTAACAAATAGTAAACTGTTAAAATGGTGTTTATTTATTACTTAGGTTACAAACAACTGTATTTTTGGTTATGAAGAAGATGAAAATTATGAAAATTCTCAAATATTGATGTGCTGTGTATGAAAAAGTTGCGCAATTAATAGGAGCACAGTTTATCGTTAGATTTAAAAAATTAAAGAGCGCAATGAATCATGCAGCTCTTATTTTCTACCTCCTTAAGCTGTAACTGAATCCAGGAATCAATCGACTTCACAATTCTCACACAAACGTTTGTAAATGTTCATCACAGTTTCCTTTTCCGTGACGAAGAATTCAATAACAGCTCGTTGTTTGTAACATGACTAAAAAAAAGACCATTTCAACAGTTCATTATAGCTGTGCTATCTGTCGAAATGCTATACATTTCCGTATACAAATGCAGTAAATTTCCAATTTGTAGTAGGTAAAATTTCACTTTTCTGTCTTTATTATTGGCTGAGAAGAAATATGGGGCATTACTTTCTGAGCAACCCTCACAGTCAATTAAATAGGAAATGTGCCAAATATAGGCAGGCAGGATCTTTGTGCCTAGTAATATTTTTCGTTTGAATTATGTTCACACATCCTTTACTTATTGTTAGTGAAACTACATGCCGTTACTTTCGAACTTAAAACGCAGTCTAAAGCCAAAGTTAGAATAATACCATCGCATAATTAAATTGATAATTTAATAACGTTCCATTTTGATTTCATCACTTTTTTTCCCTTCAGGAGATACACAACTTATTAGCTCGGCTGTCACGTCCAATGTGTCGGACGGTTTGCGCTCCGCTATTATGGCTATTACAGGGATATCCATGATGTTTTACGTATCGCCGTCGCTGGCTCTACTCGGCTTAGCTATAGTACCGCCTGTCGCTGTGGTGGCCGTAATCTGGGGACGCGTGTTGAAGAGAGTCTCCAAGGATCTGCAGAGCAGCTTCGCGGTGGTCAATACAACGGCGGAGGAGAGAATTAGTAATATAAGAACTGTCAAGGCGTTCGCGCAGGAGAAACGCGAGATCGACAGATATAGCGCCAAATTGCAGGACGTTCTCAAGCTGTGTTACAAGGAGAGCCTGTACAGAGGAATGTTCTTCGGCATGACCGGCCTCTCTGGGAACGCCATCGCTCTCTCGGTCCTTTACAACGGAGTGTTCATGGTGTCGAACGGCGATATAACGATCGGAAGCTTGAGCGCCTTTCTGCTGTACGCCGGTTACGTCGGCATCTCTCTGAACGGATTGTCCAGGACGTACAGCGAATTGAATAAGGCTCTGGGCGCGAATACCCGGCTGTTCGAGCTGATCGATCGCCAGCCGCGTATTCCCATTCAAGGCGGGCGAATTTTAGAGAGGGAACTGTCGGGCGACGTGACGTTCCAGAATGTCTTCTTCGCGTATCCGACGCGGGAGAAGCTGTCCGTGTTGAAGGGTTTCAGTTTAGACATAGAGAAATGCTCGGTGACGGCCATCGTCGGCTCCTCGGGTTCCGGCAAATCCACCGTGGCGGCTCTTTTACTGAGACTGTACGACCCTACCGAGGGGTCGATCCTCCTGGACAGACACGATCTCCGTCTGCTCGATCCCATGTGGGTGAAGTCCCAGATTAGCATCGTGTCCCAGGAGCCGATTCTCTTCAGCGGCTCGATAAGGGACAATATATTGTACGGAATGGAATCGGCGACGGACGCCGACGTGGAAGAGGCCGCGAGGCAGGCGCACGTGTTGCAGTTTACGGAAAAAATGACCGACGGATTGAACACGACGGTCGGAGAGAGAGGCGTCGCCCTCAGCGGTGGACAACGTCAGAGGGTCGCCATTGCCAGAGCGCTAATAAAGGTAATCGCTGCTTAAATACCTTTGTGATTATTAAGGTATCTCAACTCCCGCGAAGTAATACGTCCTCTCGATTTTTCCTTCTCCTCTAGAAACCAAAAATTTTAATACTTGACGAAGCGACCAGTGCCTTAGACGCAGAGAGCGAATATTTTGTTCAAGAGGCTTTAGAACGAGCTATCCGTGGAAGGACAGTGATAACAATTGCCCACAGGCTTAGTACGATAAAGAACGCCGATAAAATCGTGGTGCTCGACGGTGGGCAGGTGGCGGAGATCGGCACTTACACCGAGTTAATAAACCTGGAGCACGGTCTCTTCAAAAAACTAGTGAAACACCAAACGTTCGCATAGATGTACAAAAATTATCGAAATGATACGTGGTAACGTTCTTTTTATGGTCTATCAATGTATTATATGTATATACTACATATATGTATTTATCATCCTTCAAATAGGAAATTAAAATGTTCTGTACATTATTAGCGTGTTTCTCGAGGAAATATATCGACGTCCGATTGGTATAATAGTATAAAAAAAAATGAAAGAGTCTAATATTATATGTAGAGTGCTAAATGTTTATTGCTGAACGTTATAGAAAGATACGTAACATACCATTCGTGAAAATAGACGGCGAAGTATAACTGCTATTACATTGTGATGACAATACAACGCTCTTTGAATCACACATTTTCCTCATACTATATTGTATATTTTTTCGGCAAGGTCAGGTACATACACACTACAAATAAAAGATAGAAAAAATTGACAATCTCATTTTTATATTTTTTTTATAAAATAATGTACAGCTATTTTTTTTTTAGATATCCACATTCGTATATTATGTGTTATTAGTCTATCTTAATTCTTAAATTAATATTCCATTCCTACAATATTCTAATAACGTTTCAGTAGAACCGCATCGAATCCACTCGTGAACATTTTTGTGCAAATACATATAACTGTAAGCGATTCGATATAATGCTAACGGGTCCTAATTTGTAAATCGATTTTTAATAAGGTCAGCTTTATCCGTTTGCAATGGGCCGCTTTAATGTATTTTTCGTTACCGATTTACTGTTTGTAATCGTATAGCTCGATTTTATAAATTCACATTTTTCATTTGTCAGAAACATAGGAAACGGAAGGAACCAGAATGCTAATATCTCATCACAAAGAGCCGGCTATATAAGCTCACGGAACATAACTCGCTCTATTAAAGAGTCTTTTTCTCTTTTATAGCAAACACTTGTACAAAAAGAAAATACTTGCCTACTAATAATAATAATAATAATAGAAAAGAACTTTAAGATACTGATTATGCGAACGATCATATACGTTATATTCAAAACAATTGAATCTCGAATTGGTTGTTAGCAGTTTTAGTAGACAGCTCGAAACATTATATCCTGGTGTCTCCGAATACTGCTATGTACTATAAAAAGTTTGACGAGGAACGTATCTGTGGTTAATTTCGAACATATTCTTGGAATTAACTGGTTCCTTTGGCATTACGCATCTCCAGATTTGATCAGAACTTAGTATAAGGCTGTGATCACGAACAAAGCTCGTTTTCATTCATCCCCCGATTGCAAAAAGGTTGCGCAAATCTCTGCACCGTACTCATACATCGTTTAAAAATTTATTTCATTAGGTATATTTGTCCAATATGCAATGTACACAATTATAGGCACAACCTTATTCTAAGCAGACATTCGTGGTACTTTTATAAATCTGTATTGAAATGTTTTACCAAATCTGGCTTCTATACAAGCGGTATTTCAGTATTACAATCTTTTTTTTTTTTAGGAGTAGGCAGTGTTCTTTTCCCTCCGAAAGTTATAAAAAATTCATTTCGATAGATCTCTTTATAAGTAAATATCAGAGCTTACTCAGTCTAACGATAAACCCGAAATAAATAAAGCAGCAATTAATATTTAAGTTAGAATGTTAAGAATTTCATTGAGCATCACCTAAAGTTTGCTCACAATTTCATTCTTACGAATCATAATTACCAATTATAGAAATTATGTGTATATACATATACATACATATACATATATACACACAATTATGTATGTATATACCGCATCACAAGCATGTCGCAAGCATCTTGTTTACGCGCAAAGATATTTACGTGTTGGTTCGTTACTCCGACATCTCAAGAATAGATATCAAACGTTAAACAAAGGGAAGGAGAGACATGCGGTCAATTAGATAAGTCAAGATTAACTTTTCGACAACTCTTCCACCGTTTCCTGCTCCATAGGTTCGTCCTGTTGAAACGTCGCTAGTGACTCCTCGTCGTCGACCTCCATCAGCTCCATCGATTCCTTCCTACAAGCTATACTCTCTATTACGGAGGGCTGGTTCCCCTTTATCGTGATGCATGCCGTCGCCTTATTGCCCTGTGAATTTGCTAAACTGTCGTCCTGAACACCCGTTAACTTATCGTCCTTTGGAGACTGACAACTGACGATACTGTCGGAGCTCTCGGTCGTCTCGACGGAGATCGGGTCGAGCTTCTCAATTACAGACGCCGCCTCTTTAGATTTCTCTACGACGCTTACCGGATCTGACGCCGCGGGCTCGACAATCTTGTCGTTGGACATTTCCATAATGTTCAAGTTGTCGTCATTGAACTCGGACTCCTCCTGCCCGTTAGTGTTGGAAGATGCTACTGTAGGAATGGCTTCTAAAACTTTATCCCCCTCCACGATCTCTACTTTCTGGCTCGCAGGCTGATCGTCCGCGAAGCACTCTGTAGAAGAAACGGTCGTGGATGCCTCTTCGTGGTGCAGCTCGGACTTTTCCGTCTTGTACAACGCCTCGCTGCTGGATACAATGACCGCGCTCACGCAGTCGTCGGACGCGGCCTCGCCGCTCTTCTCCGGGGACCGCGGCTCGACTGCGAACGCCGTCGCGTTTTGGTCGCTCGCGGAGCTCTCCTCGTCCATGTCCTCGAGGATCGACGCCGCCTCCTGCTCCTCCGGCTTGTCCGGGGCCTTCTCGTCGGCGATGCTCTCGGCGTTATCCGCCGCAGCGTCGGATCTCATCTCGAGATCCGTCTGCAGTAGGTTCTCGGTCAGTCTATCTTCACCGGGAGACATCTCGTTGAGATCCTGGGGCTCGGGGCTGGATTTGGTCGTCTCCTCGTTCTTCGGGCGCCCGGTCTCCTCCTCTGACGGATCCGCCGCCGCCGCCGCCGCCTTCTCGTCCGGCTTGTCCGCGCACTTGCCGTCGCCGGAATCGTAGCGCTTCGCCTGGAAGGCGGCCTGCAGCTTCCGCGTGGTGTCCGTCGTCAGCGGGATCACCGTCGCCACCACGGTCACGGTCGTCGTCGCCGTCGTCGACGTCGCCGTCGTGGCGGCCGTCGTCGCTGTCGCTGTCGCTGTCGCCGTCGTCGTCGCCGCCGCCGTCGTCGTCGTCGTGGCCGTGGACGTCGCGGTGCTCGCCGTCGCCTCGACCTCCTCGTTCTCCATGTCCAAGTTCGGCTGGGAGCTGGTGTCCTCGTTCATGATCGCCACGGCGATGTCGGCGCCCGCCGGGACCGCCGCCGCCGGGTCGTCGGTGACCGCCGACAGGCTCTGCACAACCGGCACGGCGCCCGCCACCGCCTCCGGTCCGTGTGGCTGCAAATTCAAATTCGATATGGTAGAGAAGTCTGAGACGGCGGCGATGTAGTTGGCGGACGCCGCGACGTCCGTCCTGGACGCCGCCTGCTCAAACTTCTCCCGTATCGCCTCGTCGGCGAACAGATTCTTGGCCAGCGCCGAGTCGGCCACCGGGATCACGCCGCCGTGCAGCAGCGGCGGCGGCGGCGGCTCGTTCTCGACGGTGTGCACGCTGATCGTGACGGTGGAGCCGCAGTCCTTCTCCCAGTCCATGTCGACGTCCTGCACGGACGTCGGCTGCGCCGCCGGCGCCTGAATCGTCTGCGACGGCTGCGAGAAGGGCGGCTGCGACGAGGGTTGTTGTTGTTGCTGCTGCTGCTGGGTAACGGAAGCCGCGTCCTCCTCGACGGATCCGTTGACCAGCCCGTCGCCGGTATCGCCGCGTCTAGTCACGGGCCCGGGCTCGCGCGTCGACACCACCAGAATGTTCTTCTCGATCGCCCGCATGAACTTGTCGACGCGGTTGTACTCCTTGCGCGGCGCCGTCAGCAGCTCGCACAGCCGCTGGACGGTGAAGGGCGCGTTGGCGAACGACTCGAGCCGCTCGAGCAGGGTGCTCTTCATGGTGTCGTAGTTGAAGTGCTCGACGTTCGGGCAGGGCGCGATCTCCAGGGTGGTGCAGCTCTCGTAGAAGTCCGTCATCACGCGGGTGAGCTTCTCCCGCACGAGGGTCTTGATGAGCGGCCACTGATAGACGGGGTCGCCGGTCTTGGCAACCCAGCACAGGTACTCCTCGAGCTCCTGCGGGATCACCGACGGCCGCATCTTCTGGAACTCGTCGAGAGCCTGCAGCACCTCCTCCAGATTTTCCATCTTCCCCGCCGCCGCCAACGCCGACAACCACCACCGCGACGAGCCTTCCGCGTTTTCTCTCAATTATTCCCGATTGTTCTGTCAACGAGACGCGCCGCGTAATAAACCCGAGGGGAAACCTTCCGAGGGGAACGTTCCGCACGCGCGCGAGGGAAACAACCAAGAACCAAAAACGTAAACTGGCAAACACACCGGCCACAAAACAGCAACAATGAGAACGGGCGACAGGAGGGAGTAATGGCAGAGTTGCCAAAAGACGCGCATAGAAAATTCCTAAGGGTCAATACAGACACACTTGCTTAAAGGTGCCTTTTCACGATGACGCTCGACGCTCATTTCCAACGGCAAAGGACGTCACGTGACCAAAAATAAAGATACCGATTCGTCATTTTTGGTCACGTGACGGATTTTGACGGTGAAAATGAGCGTCGAGCGTCAGCGTGAAAAGGTAACTTAAATTAATATAGCGACTTTATGCTTGACGTTCATTGGTCAGACATTGGTCCAGACAATCTTGTGCTATACAGCTACGGTAGGGCTGCGTTCAGAAACTTCCCTCAGAGGGGAAGGCTTGGTAACGTCACGTGACCTGTCTTTCCTAACTTGGGTGAATAAAAAAAGCAAATTATCTGAACGGTCAAGGTAAATGTTTAGGTAGCGGTTTTTTTAAATCTCTATGTATCTTTTATAACCTCCAAGGTGACAATGGCTAATCGTGCACAAGTGCTTGCTATTTTCAATAATCTAGCCCAAAAATTATTTACTGTAATTTTTTATAATGATGAATCAAGTAGTGAAGATGAGGAGACTGGTGGATTATTAAATAGAGTTAATATACCTAAAGAAAGACATGCAGTTGTGAGGGTTAATAATTATCTAGAAGTAATAATACCGACATATACTGACAAACAATTTCAGAGTCATTTCCGAGTTACGAGACGTGCCTACGAAAATTGTTTACGAATGATTTCTCCATTTCTTATAAGAAATGATGCTTTTGGTAGACCTACCATAGATCCCCAGCGACAATTACTTTCTGTATTATGGCTTTTAGCTATACCTGATTCATATCGGTAAATTAATACTTAATTGT
>VBVQ01005851.1:0-10754 GCA_011636635.1 Tetramorium simillimum | reverse complement strand
GGGTGGGCAGAGATCTGCGGGGGTCGTTCGGATGGTGGAAGTTCTCGCCACGATTTTGAATTTTTTTCCTCTCGCTTATATTGTACTCGCTTAATCGTCTCGTTCGCGTTTCTCAGTCGCTCGTAGCGTTTTTAGCCTCGCTAGCTCGCATTTTATCCTCTCTCCTGTATGTGGTATATCTGTTTTTTATTCTACGAAATTTCTTAGACGCGCGGCGATTTCTTACACTGACTGATCGATCCCTTCGAAAATTGCGCAGCTTCTCTTTGTTTCCTCTCGATTCCTCGGTAGCTCTTACCTCTCGGAGATCTTCGGTTTCTCTCTCTCTTTTATCTTTGATTCTTTTTTTTTTATCCCTTTTTGCTCTCATCGCGTGAACTAAGCCCTCGCCATCCATCCAACCCATCAGTGCTCGATGTTTTTTCTCGGCAATGCACCTATGGGACTTTTGGGCGGGAAAACCTCGGCGTTTCCTCGAAACTTGATCTTACACGCGTGATCTTACGAGCGTGCTCGGTTACATTCGTACACTGTGTGGGATATCGTCCGTTCGAGCCGTTTCTCGATGCGATTCGTATTTGCCGCTAGTAAACGTTATCGTTTCGAATATATGGAAGATCTTGAAGATTGAAAGTTAAAATTAACGTGATCTGAGAAATTTTACGAAGAAATAAAGAGAATAACGCGAACAATTCATGGCAATATTACGTTTATGTTTTATTGATTAATAACGCTATGTAAATTTTTCCTCTATCATAAAAGTATATCCGGCGATATAATACGAATCGTCTTGCCATAAATACAATTTTCACCGAGATATTCCTTCTTTCATCCGAGTTTAAGCATCATATATTTCTACACAAAAATTGGAAATGTACACTGTAAAAAATTAGTGTAAAATTACAATTGTGAGAAAAATTGTAATTGTGAGATTCACTATAACAGTTGTTTAAATTCTACGTATTTATAATTTTGCAGTCAGAAATACAAATAAATTTTTTACATTGTATACACTGTAAAAAACAAATTAAGGAATTATTTTCACTTTTATACTGCAAAATTAGAAATAAATTAATTTAAACCTATTAAGTGTGTCTCAAAATTACATGTAATTTTACACCAATTTTTTACAGTGTAGGTGGGAAAATGCTATTTTTAATTTTCGAGAATATCATCCGAATCCGTTTCTCGCGACGAAAATCGCGTCGTGAAATTGGCAGAAAGCTCCGCGGCTCCGCGAAGTGATTGTAAAAATTTCACCTTAGACTCCGGCCGGCGGCGTCGCGCCAGACATCAATGCCGCAACGTTTATTGCCTTTTCTCACGCCCGCACGACTGCTACGTTGTAGTCGCAGCCTTATGGGGCACATTTTCGCCCTCTCGCACCCCGAGAACTCGAAACCAGGCATTTGCGAATTAGCTCGCGGGGGCTAGCTTACGCTTAGCTACTTCTGTGACACCCAATACTGTGTCGCATACCTGTGTGTGTGTACGTGTGTGTGCGTGTGGAGGAACATGTGATGGTAGGGCGATCGATACACATGAAACTACGAGCGATATATATGTATATATATAGAGAGAGAGATAGAGAGAGAGAGAAATATATATATATATGTATATGTATATAGATATAGATAGACAGAGAGATAGATAGAGAGATATATATATGTATATATAGATAGATAGATAGATATAGATATAGATATATAATGTCGGGCTGAACGGCTTGTCTCAAGATTAATAATCAGAACAAGCTAATATACAAAGATAGTCTAATATGTCAACTATTCTACCGTCTTCTATGTTTCATTCTATTATCTTCCTTTATCGCACTAATAAGCGCCGAATTCCACATTCCGACATCCTCGATCGGCTTTCGCGAACATTATCCTTCTGCATTATTCTGTCGATCGATGTTTAATGGCGAAAGATTGTATCCTTTATCGAGCGAGGGACCTTAATATCTCTTACAAAAGCATTGATATTCTTGTTCGCGGGTGTTTAAGCTCCGCAGAAACTTTGGCCCGGAAAATTAATAGTACTTGTAGAACTTCGCAGGAAGAAGCGAGCAAGTTCGATAAAGGATTAATACGATTGCGGAACGATGGTCGTAAGAGTTCCGCGATATATAAAATTAAATGCAATTAAATTCGATTTGCAACGCCTGATTTAGCCTGACCGACATCGACTCGCCTAGCCGCTTCCATCGAGCTCGAGCCCAATAAGCAAGTTTATCCGGTTTCATTCGAATTTCCAATTTTTATCGATCTCGATTGCCTCCCTCAACGATCACACATATTTAACAGCAATTCCAGAAATTTTGAAATTCGCTCCTGATTTAATTTCTAAAAATTTAATTTCCGCAATCATGATGAATTTGAAAAAAAAAAAAAAAACAGTCGATTGCCTACGATATCGTTTCGCATTATCTTTTTTTATCGTTCTTCATAGCGAAACGTCTTACGACAACGCTCGTAGCGTTTTACGCTCGGAAACGAAATAAAGTCGCGAGATAAAATCGGACAATCGAGATCGACGGATCTTCAAGCCTATGAGAACGGACGGAGAAGGAAATTGCCGTGGTGCTTCCTTTTGCAGCAATTATGGGTCTGTGCGCGCGTGATTGGGACCGCTTTTCGTGATCTTTTCCCCTTTCGATTGTCCGACGTCGAAGTCCCGCGGCGAGTGGAGCTTACGAGAAAACAATGCCTTTTTTTCCTCTTCTCCTTCACCTTTCTCTCTCATGTTAATATAGCGGCACACCACTGCAATGCTTAGCCGGCACAAGCATGCAATTCTCAAACATCCTCTACTACCAGTCTTAAAATCACGAAATCTGCGTGAGTCTTTATTTATTTCTTTTTTGATGGGTGGGTAGGTGTGTGCGTGTAAAATATCAAAAAATCAAGGAATTAGTACTCTTGAAGGTCTGTTTAAACCTTGCGTAAAAGTGTGTGTATTTATCTCTGAGAATTATGTGTGTGTAATTGGGAAGACCGGCACGCTGCTTGAACACAACGTTGAAGGATTGCCTTGGATATCATAAAAGTAGCTATATATTTCTGTAGGTAAATTTCCTTCATTTACATAGTAATACGTTACATAAAGATTTAAATAACTTATATTGTTTGATATATGAAGCGTATATTTCAGAAAAGAATAAAAATCTTTTAGATATATTCTCTTTTAGAGATCTCTTAGAGATAATATCTAAACTCTTTTACTTATTAACTTCATTTGATAATTTTAGCGCGATTTTCAGAGTGTCGATCTGCCTTGTAATACATAAAAAATATTCATACTTTCAGTATATCACAAGCAATTCAATTTACATTATCTTTTATTTATCAAAGATTAATAATTTCTTAAAGTAACTATTACAAGCTACGAATAAAAAAATTCTCAAGTTGACCTAGTAAAAAAATAATTAACTTTCAGCGCTGTCCTCATTTCTTAAAGAACTTCTGTAAGTTTATTATAAAATGTTATTTAACACATTCGCCACATTTCGGTTTCTCGTATCATCCACGTCGTCGAGTCGACATTCTTGATGACTTTCTTCATCTTTCACAAGAAAAAAAATTGCACGAAGCGTGATCACTGGATCGTGCCGTTTCTTTTTTTTTTTTTCAAAGTTGAAGAAAGTTGAGGAATTAAATCGAAATGAGGAATGTCTTATATAGTACTGCACAAAGGAATTTCCAAGAGAAAAGTTCGAATATTTTTTACTCGCTAGATTATTTACGGGCGATGTGAGAGAATGTGTGTGTGGATTTGTGCGTGTGCATGATTGTTTCGTGTCATCTGAGCAGCGATGTAGTCTATCAAGTCTCGAGCAGCAAAAAATCTCATGATGGCAAAAAGAAGAAAGAGAGAGAAAGAGAGAGATATATAATATATAAAACAGGTATATCGTAGGTGTCCAGCTGAAGGGGGGTAAAAAACGGAGAAACGAAAACCAATGCCGAAAGAGCAAAGGCATGTTAGGTCTTGCATAAAGCCGCTTTTCCTTTCTCATTTCTTTTTTATTTACACACTCGACTATCCCCAATCTGCTTTTGAGCCACCGTCTCATCTCCCCCCGGTCACTCGTCCACTATATATGCATAGATTAAATTACATCGGCGTGGCAAGTGGAGTAATTGAAATCAATGGACAAATGGAATAATACTGCGATCTTTCAAATAACATAATTTTTTCAAAACCGTCAAAATATATCTAACTAATTAATTGATAAGTGTTATCTTTAGTTTTTGGAAAATTATTAAAATTATTTACCTATTAATTAAAATTATCTTATCAATTTTCCTCACAAAAATTTTAATTCACTTGATCTTATATTTTTATACATATCAGATTTTTTCTTTTTTTTCAATTACATGCAATAAACTATTTATTGCTAGAATTATTTTTACTACGCGTGTCTTTTAAAAACGTAAAATAATTTTTAATCATCAAGATACTTTAAACAAGATATAAGACTAGGTTGAACGTTATTCGGTTCTAAAAGCAGTAGAAATATATCGAATCAAATGTGTCGATGTTGAAGCGACAAAGCACCGTATGAAAGAAAATTTTTCGCCAAGAAATCGTATCTTGTATCAATAATAAAATTCCTGTCTCTCTTGTATAGCTCTAAATAAAATCGTGTACATTCATACATGTTTAAAAGAATCGCTACGAGGTGCAATATTTCTCGAATGGCTATCAATTTTTGTGGACAATAGTTTGAAAACGATATTTGTTTTTTATTCCTTCTTTTATTTGTCATCATATAATAATAACAAGGTTTTTCCTCGCTGTCGATAAATGGTATCAATTTTAATGTACTGCAATTTCTGAAAATTTCGTTCAAAGTTCGAAACAACATGCATGTACGCTGAGATAATTTTATTGTAATTTAAAATTATAGAATCATGCTATATAGCCAAGGAAACAATAGATTATACTTCACATAGTTAAACATTGGTATGTGAAAACTGCCACTGAGAGAACTGCTTTTACACCAAACCCGAGAGAAAGAAAGCGAGAAGAGAGAGAGAGATGCGTTATTTTTATTATTTAAACATAAACGCGGTAATGTAACGTGTAAATAATCTGACTCGATGGAGCTTCGGATAAATTCTAAATAAAATTCACTCGCGCGCGCCTGTCTAAAGCTTTAAAGTACTTAGTCCGGCCTCGGGCTATGTACACTTAATACAGCAAAATAAAATTTAATGAAACTCATTATTCGAAATTACGATAGGAGGAATTTTATACATTTTTCATCGATAAAAATTGATTTTCTTACTCCTACGTCACACACTTGAAACACTTTCTAAGGCACAATTTCAAACGGGCATCGATTTGAGTCCTTATAAATATATTATCTAAAGGAATAAACATAACGTGACGGTAAAATAAATAATTCAAGTTCGGCGTGAGCAACGTCGATGTAAAGATTTACTATCAGTTAATAAAAAAGTAGACGGTCAAGTTTGGCCTTCGGAAAACAGGGCGCTTTGACTGATAAAAAAAGATCTTATATACAGTGGGAACAAAGAACACAATCATGGTCCCAGTGAGAGGTTTCGGGGAGAGTGTCGAGACAAGAAACCCAATTATGAGTAAGTTAGACGCAAAAGACAGCTTGTTTTACTAGGGGAGGTACCCAGAGGTGCATCTGTCAGAGAAAACAACATTCGCCTCGTGCTCGCGCCCCCTCGACGATTATTTTCCACGTGCCGCGCGGGTTGCGCATCGACTGCTGCCGGTGTCGGCGATTGCGATACAGACATAGTTTTCTTAATTGGACCGATGCGTTCGTTTAATTCCGCATCCTTGTTCACGCGAACCAGCGATCCATCTCGGTAGCGAATCGTAGTAGCGAAGTAAATTTTCTACGAAAGCTTTCTGCGACAGTCATTGAGAAAACTTACTCAAAGTATGTGTATATTCACACGTGTGTTATCGAGTGCGCAAAACGGTGATAAAAATCACGTGCGTGTGTTCAAAAATCTGTGACAAAATCGACAAAAAAAAATCCAAGGAGCGGTGCGAGGATTTATGAAAAACACATAATTATCGACGATGAACAGATTTAATCTAATTACAAGGCAAAAGCTTGAACACATATATAAATAGCGTCAGTCTCGGTTAATATTTTCTCGAAAAACAAAAATCCTTCCTAATCACGTTTCTCTATCAGGATAACGTCGATAAGAAATCTGGCGGATTTAAATCGCGAGCATGAGATATGACTGCATGTTTTTTTTTTTTAGCAAAAGGCGGAAATAATCGTCGAAGAAGCTGACGAGATGTCGGGCAAAGGCGTACTAAGTAATAATGAATTTGGTGAAGGTGAATTAAATTTTTGGCTGGTTGTATTAAGAAATGTGTGGATAAACGAATGAACAAATGTTGAAAACGGATGTTGAAAAAGAGAGAGAAAGAGAGAGAGACAGAGAGAGAGAGAAATAGAGAGAAAGAGAGAAAAAGAGAGGGTGGGTTTGAGGCTGAAATTTTAAGAGGGTTTTTTCTTTTTTAAGGTGTTCATGGGGGTATCGACTGGTAATATATTATATGCCACTCTAGTGTGTGTATGCTATATAAGAGGTTCGGAGGAGAGTTTTCTCGGGGCCGTGTCGGTATCGGGGCCCGATAATCCTACCTTAAAGAGCTGTACGCCAATGACGGCGAACACGAACTGCAGGAGGCTGGTGACGAGGACTATGTTTCCGATAGTCTTTACCGCTACGATGACGCACTGTACTACGTGCTGGGTTCACAATATTAATTACAATATATATTTCGCCCTTCGTGATAGAGAGATGGAAAAAATTAAGCGCGCCGAAACAAAGTTAATGCTTAGTTCGTTTTGTAGCGATCTTTAACCACGCCATTCCGTTGCCGTCAAGATTCGAGCAGCTTTCTCGAGTCGCGAAAGCGGTCTCTTCGTGGAGAGCCGCAGCAGCTTCTGGACTGTGTTAAAATTCTAAAGAGATACTCGAGACGAATTTCTTAATTAAAACTGGAAGTACGCTTTTTTTTTAACGTCTTCTCGCAATACACGGAAGTGTCGTTGCATTAATTTCACGTTGTCCAGAAAAAAGTACTGACGACAAATAAAACTGTGTCAATATCGGTAAATAAATTTTCGCGTAATGACGATTGTCGATTTGACTCTCGCGTAACAAGAATTTTCGATATGTGTACACAGGGAACGAAATATCTCATTCCGCTGTTAACGTGATTTTTCCGAAATTAGCTCGGCGCTCTTCCACCATTTGCATGAATAATTGCAATTCCGCGTACACTTGACGATCAACGTCGGACTAATGAGAGCGACTCTGTAATCTAGCTGGCTGTGTGTACATTACGGTTATATTATACCTCTGGCGTTATTATTACGTACTACGGTAGGGCGTATGCGGTGAATTGGGCCGTTTTAGCGGACTTAGAAATAGGTGAAACAAATGAAAGAGATACCTTTAATCCCTTAGCGCGATTAATGGCACGCAGCGGCCTCAGTACACGGAGCACTCGCAGCACTTTGATGAAAGAGAACGCGCCGGAGCTGCAAGTACACAATAAATAACGGCATCAATGCAAAGCAAGTCGGATATAACGGGAAGAGGACCTCTAAACCAAAATTTTTCAAATAGTCCAACTTTTTTTTAACGAAACTCTACCTCACAGAATTGACTGGCGTTATTTGTGCTCTTTTTGTACAATGAGAAATTGCACGATTGCAATTTTAATTAATTAAAAAGTTGTAAAAGAACAACTTTATAACTTTAACGAGACCAAATTATATCGGAATATTAATGTAGAGAGTAAGATCATACGCTGCCATGGAAACGAGAGATGAGACAACGACGAGAAGATCGAGCAGATTGAAAGCCGACCGGCAGAACGCGCCGTCGTGGATGATGAAGCCGTACGAGACCATTTTGAGGCAGATTTCGATCGTGAAAATAGTCGTGAAGAAGTAGTCGAAACAGTTCAATATCTGTAACAAAGCGCACACCAGTTATTTCGTTAGCCATCTTAAAAAGAGATTTCGATAATCTCGTTGAAATTCCGATAAAACGGACATTTTAATGGCACGGCTGAAAAATTTGATTCGTTTTTCGACACGAACGGATACCTTATTTCTGTAAGACGTGATTCTCAGTGGGTCCTCGGCGGCCAACATGGCGGAGGAAATCATAATGCAAATCAGTATCACATTGCTGAAGTAACTGTGATTACAGAACCAGTGGCAGAACACGCGAAACCTGCGAAATGCGATTTGAAAAAAAAAGAAGTTTGATTTAAAAGTTTACAACTTCCGTAAAGAGACATCTCGAGGTATAAAAAGTTCAGGGAAGTTTAATCAAACTATTATTTTTTTTTATCTTTTATCTCGGCGGAGCTGAAATAAAGTATTTTTTCTGTTACCTATTAGTGCTTGAAAAAATAAAGAATGCCGAACCGGCCGGGATCGGTTCCTTTCTGTTGGCCATATTGTACTCGGACATTCTTCGCGGTCTAGCCGACACTTCCTGTCCGTCATCTGCAAAAGAAATTAACCTTCTTTTTTTCTTGTTTCCACTTTGCCGAATTTTATTTCGCTCGCCTCACAATTCTTAATGGGAATATCGATCTTAAAACGATTGGATGAATCCGGAACAATTTTCTCTCGATTCATTCATTTCTGAAACGTAGGGAAATCAGATTAATTAGCGTACCTTGCATTTCTTCTGGCTCACCTTCTTCCTCTTCTTCCTCCTCCACTTCTTCTTCGTCGGACTCAATGTTAAGTCGCACTTTATGCGTATTCATATCCTCACTTTTCTCTGACCTGCATAATTAGCGATAATTATTCGATGATGGATTATGTTTTAAATTTGCCTTTTTTAAAGTAGATATCTTTTTATGACATTTGACTCGCTGGCATGAATCTTTTAGAAATCTGTAGAAAAATTTAAATAAAAGATACTGCATTTTTCTCAATATATCCCCGGGAAGGAGATGAAGTTCTTCAATTATAATTCAAGATAATTATCAAAGGTGATTATCCTTAAGAGAATTTATTAAGGACATTTGAGACATTAAGTAACACGATTGCGGGCGCTAAGCTTCCCAATGAGTGAGGATAAAAAAATAAAATTGATGAAAGTGCATTGCAGAAGTGCACCACGAGCGCTTTCAGTTCTGATGTGTGTCCTTAATTCTTGAGCCGCGGTTATCGATTCTCGCGAATGCCCCCGAGCCTTACAGATCATAATAACATTGTATAAGAAGGGATGCGTAATAATGCTCCCCGATCTCGTTAATGTAATAACGCACATCGTTATATTACAATTTCCTCTGCGTTATGAGAGAGGGCTTACGTTTCGGTATCGAGTGCGGCTTCGTAGTCTTCCATTGTCTCGTTAGGATCGTGTTCAAGATCTGTACCGGCGCCCTCGTCCTCCTCCCCGCCGGTCCCGTCACCACCGTCATCGCCAGCCTCACCGCTGATTTCGTCCCTTGCCGGCGAGCCGCTGCGAGATTTATTTTTCTCTGCCTGTAGGATGCAGAAGGGTAGTTATCTGCCAAGTGATTCAGTCAAATACAACAGTTGGTTGCGCAATCAGTAGCTTGTATAAAAAATATCCCAATGAAAAGCAACCCAATGAAGAGAAGAAAATTTCTGGGTATAATATAATATAATATTTATTGAAGTAAGATAAATGCGACATTACGTACTTAAAACCTTAAAAGTAAAAGCCATATATTGAGATTTAATCAATGCAATTTAATTATAATTTCAATAATCTCCGCATTTCAAACGCGATATAGAATGCGGTATAATTATTTGCAAAAAAAATAATCTGCCAAATTAATTAAAGGATTTATCGAAGAATTACGTGTGTTTGTGTTAAATAATGTTAAATAACATATTTGTTTCGCGGACTAATTAAATTCTATAGTTAATATACATTTCCCGACGATTAATATCATTACTGTGTCAAGCTCTTCCTATGAGTTGATAACACACGCATTCGCAAATATTAACATGAAGTACATCAGTACATACACAAATATTTGATTTATTGTTATCGTATCACTAAATTTCCGAGTCAATTATATCTCGTTCACGTCCCCCCGCGATAAGACAAAACGATTATTTAACGAGGAAAGGCGGATTCGTCAATGTCACTCTCTACACGTTGTAAAGTCGAAAGGCGAACACGCGATATGAATATTGGCAGTAAAAAGTTCGATGCGAGAGAGAGTGCAATAAACCTGTTTTATCATCGCGATCTGATTGTGACTCAAGAGTTGCGGCCTTTTACGGCTTATAAAAGCGTCGTTGGTAAATACGATCCATATACCCGATTCAAACATCGATTCCATATGTCTCATTTTTATTATTAAAAAAAAAGAGAGCGAAACGTTAATCTCCACGTGTGACAATTACGAAGGAATACTCGATACGTGAGAGTCAGAAGGTAGATACGTAGAAATTGCGTTTCAAATAACGCAAGATAGCAAAATGCATAACGCATCGTGAATTTATGAATGCCACGAGGCGCGCCTCGCGCGCGTCGAGGAACGCACGCCCGTAACTTGACGCGATCATAATTTTCGCCGCGCAATCAACAGTTTTTCCCCAATGTTGTTTGGTCGTTAGCCGCAAGCGTGATTAATCAGCTCTCGAACTTCGCCGCTGCGGTTTTAAACTACCTTACGAGTAAAATTGCGTTGCCCGCGTCGCGTAACTTCGTGAATTGCAACGGGGG
>VBVQ01005850.1:0-10774 GCA_011636635.1 Tetramorium simillimum | reverse complement strand
CCCCCCGCCCTCCCGCGATATCGACCACGTATATAAACACCAGCTGGAGCGATGCACAACAGCGGTCGCGTGATAAATCGGGGACGCAAGCGCAGGATATTCCAAAACGCGCGATACGCCAGCGTGACTGTAAATATTTTCCAAAATCGCCCGCCCGGTCGCGTTTCACCGATTCCGCGATTTGCGTCGAACGAGACGCGCTGCCGTACGACGTTGTGTAAGGTGAATACGTCGCGTCCGCGAGGTCAGAATGCGCGAATTCCGTAAGATCGGTCATTCTTGCGCACGGTCATACACGTACGCGTGCGCGCGCGCGCGCGCGTATGTATGTATGTGCACTTACGCGCGTCATGGCGGCGAGAGAACGATCCCGATCACTCTTCCCGGATTCGTTCGCTCCGCCGGCTCGATCCGGCCCGAGTCGGATCGCCGCGCGTTTTGTTTATTATGCAGCGTGATTAAGGGAAAACGCGGCGATCCGAGTGCGTCCTCGACGCGCGATTGTAGACTTTAGCTCTGAGGCGCCTATTGCGAGCCGATCCCGCCGAGATCTTTACCGTTGCGCGGTACGCGATTCGATAATTCTATCAGGAAAGTTAAGAAACAGAAGGAAGGAGTAATACAAAGAAAGAAATGAGTCATGTATGAGATAAGTCATGATATACAATCAGGTAAACAGAAAAGTGTCGGCTATACGATCGCGCCAGTGTCTTTTTCTGCGCTTGTGTACGTTTTTCTGCTTAGCGGACAGAAATAAGCCTTATGCAGCCGGGCTGGATCTTCGTGTCTAATAATATTATTGAATTTATACATGTCGTAGGTAAACAGGAAAATAATTATAGAAATTAGTTTAGAAATAGGTACTTTAGAAATAGTTTAGAATTATAGAAAATTATAGCAGAATAATTTTTGACTAGACGTTGTCTAGTCAAAACGTAGTTTTTGCTATTTCGCAAAAAGCTATTTTCCTATAACAACTTTGCCTACGACAAACGTAGCATTCGCTTACGATGTACATTTCTCAAGCCATAATAATTAGTTTAGAAGTACTTTAGAAATCGTTTAGAATTATAGAAAATTATAGCAAAATTTTTTATTAGACACTGTAACCTACCAGGCAGATAGCGTGTGTCTGGTCAAAACGTAGTTTTCGCCGATCAAAACGTAGTATTTTACACAAATATACAACTTAGTTGCCTACGACAAATATAGCATTCGCTTACGATGTACATTTCTCAGACCAGCAAACTGTATCTGACGCGATTACTGTCGACTTTAAAACGCAATTTTAGTCTCAAAGTTTTAATTTCGGAGCTGAACAATCAAATAATATCGATGTTAATGAGCATCTTTATAATCAATGCGAAAAATATTATGTCAAAGGAAAAAAAGAAGGATATAAGGAGCGCCAGGATTTTTCTCGCCGTCCGGTAGCAGCGGTGCGCTAACCGTCGCAGAGACCGATGCAATTCGTTTAATAAGAGTCGTTAAAAATATCCGCGGAGAGACATTTCGGCGGGGCTCGCGGCTTGCGAGCGTCATCGCAAAGATGCATCGCGATGAAAATGCATTCCTGGCGCGCCGCGATAAGAATAGCGCGACGGGCGGCGCGAGGGGAGGTAAGGACCAATTCTTGTAATGTGATAACGAACGGGGCAGAATGCGCGGAGAATCACGTGCGCGTAATTGAATCGCGCGTCGCGGATCGTCCATAACTGGACAGTTCATTTACATCATCTCGCACTTTTTTCTGTACATTTCATTAGTCAAGTTATTCGCCAAGGTAGTCGCGAACGATCGATAGTTGTTGGCGATTTGAAAAGAGTTAGACCTTCAGAACGGAGAACGCCTGTTCGATATTCCATATTGTCGGCTGTCTCATTTTTTTCCTTTTCTCTATGTATAACGCATGAAGTATTCACATGGTGAACGGAACATTGAACGGATATTTTCAAACTATTCGTAAAATGAATATTTTAAAATAGAAGCGTTAATGCACCGTCTGCGGCGTATAATTCACGACGAGCTGGCGTCATTATCAGAAACAGATGCATACGCTAACACGTTAGCTCTGTTGTTTGCATTGTGTTACACTTTCTGCGCTTAAAATGAGATAGAGATCCAAGGATTCGCCGTTCTGATGATCTAAAGATGTTACGCTCTAAGAAATTATTCAGATGTTTAATTATTTGATAGTCTAAAAATAGAAAATTTGCGTATGCACAGCGGTAGATTTTACCGATTAAATTAAATAGTTCTTGCAAGTTTGCCGAGACCGACGGTGACGTCGATCTCAAACGATTTATAATTCGTGTTAGTTTTTCGGGATTAAAAAAAATTCTATTTTTATTTATCGTGTTATTTTATATCAAGAGATACGATAATTAACGTCTCGTGCCAAATATACACGCGAGATTGGGTATCTTCACGAGACGACGAGTTGAAAGATTTGGAATATCGGATCTTAAGAAGTGAACCGATCGAGTTCTGAGTAGGCTCAGTCGTAAATTTAAATTTTAATTATGTAATACAGGAATAATTACTTACACAGAAAACTCTGTCTAAATTCTTCTTCCAGAATACTGTTAGGGGCTGCGATTCTCATTAAATTTCATCAATATCAGTAAAATGCCTTTCTTTATTAAATTGCTGCCCCCGATTGATCTTTCGATTTCACCTTTTGTGACATCTTTTTATTCCCGCGAGTGAAGCAACTAATAGCCCTTGACAGCATTCCGGAAAAAGAACTTGGACAGTGTTTCCTGAAGTGGGAGAAGCGCTGGGATTGTTGCATTAAGTTGATTGAGTTACAATGGGGAGTACTTCGAAGGGAATTAAAGTTTCTGATCTGTAAGTACACTAAATAGTTTTTTTCAAAATGATTCCGAAAACTTTTTGGTACCTCGTCGTTTCGTGTGTATATCTCGTGTTTATGTTTTATATACATGTTGTATTTCTGATTTTTCATGTCTTTTATATTAGACGTAAATTATATATTCAATCGGCGAAGTGATAATATTAAAAGTCTCATATTATAAACATTTTTTTATATTGAAGATTATACAAGAATATCTTTACATTCTTTTTACATTGAAGATTATATAAGAATATCTTTACATTCTTTGACCCTTTATGACACGCATAAAAAGCTAGTCCACTTTCGGCGCCAGCGGTGACCACGTGGTTCACCCGGTGACCATGTGACCGCGATATCTAATACTCGGTGTGATGTATCAAATAAATTTGCACGTTTATTATCGGCGACGGATACTCAGGCGTCGCGGGCAATGATTTTAAGTGCCCGAATTAAGCACCTCGCGTTATCTCGAAGTGATGTGCCCGACGTCGTTACTATCGCCGTAAATGCGAACAAGTACCACTTAAACGAGCGATCGTAAATCATTGCGCAGTTGTCTGCTTAAACTCGGAATTAAAATCCATAAAGTTACCTATTTCGAAAGCGCCTTCAACTACCTCGTTTTCGCGAAAAATTCCTATATGAATTTCTGCTTGTAGAGCGTAGCTATCTAACTATCGCTATTCCGTTATCGCCTACTTAAATCTGCAATTTGAGTTCCTTTCATTCTGCAATACATCATTATACATTTTACGTTCCTTTAAATAATTGTAATCAAAGCCAGTTAAAATAAGTGAAGATAAAAGTTACTTAAATTAATACTGAATATTTTAATAATTCATATAAAGATATCATTCATATTTAAAAATATGCAGTTTTTTTATCAAAGAATGAAAAATAGTGTTTTTAAACGTCAATTTTTTGAAATTACAAAATAAAGATATTTTTAAATAGGTATATAAAGACTTTAAATAGGTATATAAAGACTTTAAGTAGGTATATAAAAACTTTTTAAATAGGTATATAAAGACTTTTTAAATAGGTATATAAGAATTAAATCTGTAAAGGTAAAAAATTTCAAAACCCCTCTGGAACCATTAAATTTGCCCGCAAGGAGGCTAATCGAATGGCGAGAGAAACTTTTTGCAGATCGCACAAACGATGCGATGCCGGCGCGTTAAACGTCCCCAAGGCCTTTGTAATGTAGACTCAATCACCATCAATCTGCAGGGTCTTAGCAATTTGCTTCCTCGAACGGTCTTAAGCGGCATCTGCGAGTTGCAAAGTATCGCAGAAGCCGAATAAGGACGTCTGATTCAGTCACTCATAAACACTTTCGCTTACGTCACTGATTCTTGAAAGAAACTCAAGTATCAATGACGTCGAACAGCTTTATCAAGTATATCAATATATAGGTATATGTTCGTATTTATTATCGAACTTGTCACATAGATATTCATATGGCCATATTTTGTTTAGGACTTTGAAAATAGGCAATGCAAGTACGCATTTGATATAAAAAATCGATATCATTAGGCATACGTAAATATGAATACTCTTGAGAGAAATTGAAATAATAATTTACAATAAGCCATCAAGTTTTTAATCAAAACTTTATTATAAATCAAAAATATGAAAATCTGTGACTATGTTATAATACATCTAACCAGTCTTTTTTTTAGGAAATCGAATGTCATCCACAACATATCAGGCAATATAATTGTATGCAATCATCGCAATACATAATCTATTAAACGTTAATTGCTCCCGTTTCAAGAATTATTGCCATTACCAATAACGAAATCAAATGTCGATTTCTTGAAATCAGTCCACCGAATTAAAAAATGATAATTTGTTCAAATATTTTCTGGGCAGTCAGTTTCTAGACCATTTCAGTTTCTAGACCATTTTTAAGAATAGTCTCTCAGCTGGGATCACAGTTGATAAGTATTTTACTGTTGCTATATATGTACAAAGGAATTAGCATTCTCGTGCCCTCCCATTTTTCTAGAGAATTGTCTTTCCGTAGTCGCTAGTGGACTGATTAGATACAAAGACAATTCATCTTTCAGAGATATTATATCTATTTGGGTTTACGTCAAAACGTCAAAGTTTATGATGGGTCGAAAGATTATATTTCCTGCACGGTTACTTCCTGTACGGCAGTAGACTTGTTAGATGAGCTAGACAATTTATTTATCATGTCGCGCAATAGATACGTGGCATCGGCTAGAGCCTGCGCGTTCCGAAAGTGTACGGTCTTGAAGCGAGGATCCAATATAGTAACGATAGAAATCGGACAAATTCTATTTGACCGAACCACTTCTCCAATTCCGCCAGAATAGTTTCCTTCAATTTCACCGACAACTCCGTTATCTGTCTAGCGTTCTCGTGTACGAGCATAGTGCACCTCATGAGTGGTATTATCTTCGATACCGTGATATAGTTCTCAGTTGAACATTCCTCCGTCATGAATTTTAGTGGTTTCAACAGATCCAATGTCTCCTTCAATGTGACCTAACTCGTCGGCAGTCGGCATTTCAGGAGCCTTATCTTTCCCAAATAGAACTTTTTTCATCATCGTTCTATAGCTCGACAAATCCATCATGTAGAATATGCTATTGTATCTTATATATTGACATCCAAAATAAGTTTTTCTTTATTTTATCTTCAGATATATCCGTGTCGATTGAATACTGAGGCGACGATTTCTTTATCAGCTACTTGAATCCCTTACATTGAAAATGTTAAATGGTTGGTGGTACAAGTAAAATAGAGAATGGCATCTAGTATGTAGAGACTTGACAATCATCATCATCATCATCATCATCATTCAAAGATAATTTCTATAAAATTCACAAAAAATGAAATATTTAATTATTTTTATTATGACGTTTATGTGTTGATCTCATTTTTTTAATCCCTCCTTTTTACAATTATCCAATTGTCAATGTATAAGAACACAATCTTATCACGATTACATATTCTCTCAAAAGATGCAGTTGTAGGTGTACTCATTAAAAGTATAAAACTGATTGATTTAATGGCAAAGTACATGTATCTCAACTTCAGTTTCATAACTTGTTCCAGCTCCAGCGTATGAAGTCTCAGTGTTGTCAACATTGTTTCTCTTCAGCCAGTGACTGCAGGTGAAAAGGAGATTTTATAAAATCTGTCGTTAAATATGTATAGCATAAGAGGAAATGCATTATTATTATTATTTATATGTGTGCTCAATGGACCTTCTCTTCCTCTTCATGGATAATTTCGATTCCTTGGGCTTGTCCTTTCTCTATCCGTGACGTTCTTTTTATGTATTTTCAAGTGCTTCACCATGTTGGTTGTTAGCAAGAGGACTTGGCGTGTTTGGTGCACAATTTACACAATACCGTCCTTACATTTTCTTGAAATAAAACTTCTTGCTCTTATCGGGATATATTTAAGACAAATAATATGCTAAAGAGTTGCGATAAATAGATCGTTTTTCCTCATTTTTCCTTCTAGGACTTTTTATTCCTTAAAGATATGTTACGCTTAATCTGTTAGTCTGTTTTTTTTTCCCATTTGAGAAACGACGTGAATGTTGCTGCGAGTGATCGACCGAGTACGATGCGCGAATATCGATATTCTCGCTCCATGTGCTAACTTCAATGCAAACGCTGGTTGGTCGCGTTCGCTCGTCGTGGGTCACATTAGGATAAGATAGCCAATCAGAAGTTGCGCTGGATATCTGCGAGTTTACTGTATCGATATATTACATTCGATACACCGTGGATAATTTAAATACATTGTTGCATTTGAAAATTCAATGGCTGAAAGCATGAGGCATTAAAAATTAAATATCGGTTTTTCGATTGAAATAATTTTTACATTAATAAATTTTATAAATAAATTAGATGCTCTTTGTGAGGAATTATCTATCAAATTATACTTATTTATATTATCCTTAAAAAAGAAGAATTTTCAAAGAATATTCAGCTGTAGGTTGCATTTAGAAGTATTATTATTTCAGCATCTTGTTTTTAAAATGATATTTTACTGAATTTACATGTCAGTAGGTCTACCCGAGAGAATAATTGTCAAGCAATCATTACGGCTCGGCCTTCATGTATGCACGAGCCGAACTTTATCGATTTACATAATGATGTTTTTTTTATTCAAAAGCCGACTGCTTAATTGACTGCGATCAAAGCCAACCGATGATTGAATTTCGAAGTAGTCATTTTTGAGGTCAGCGAACAGACTTGATTTACAAATCAGTGGTGCTCAGCTGACCGAGCAGCTGGGCTAATGGACAAACGATTTGAGGAATGTACGACGACGCACGTGTTCGCGAAACGTGATAGCATTTGAACGTTACAGTGACGCTGAGATGCAAATTTTTAGAAATGTCCAAATATTTTTAAAGATCTTTGGGCAACTTCAGAAATTATTAAACCGTTCAAAGACTTGGAGTATACAGTAATTTTCATGTGGTTTTAAAGTATTTTAAACATTCTCAGATTTTCAAAGGTCTTTGAAATTTTTTTTAGAGTTTTCCCAACTCTTTTCTCAGAAATCTTTAAAAACTTTAGGGATCTTGAAGACTTTTCAACAATTTCCGAATCGTCAGATAATATTTCGAGAGATCCCTAAGAGATCTTTTATAATTTCTGCAAAATCCAGCAATAGTATTATTTGCCGGTTATTTTAATTGAAATTCTCTATGGCGCTGGAAAGATCCCTTAGAACTTTTCATTCTTCAAATATCCTAAGAACATCGAGAAAGATTCTGAATCTCAGTTCACGCGTGCGTTATCATCCATTCTATGAGAACCACTAATGATAGTAGGGCGTCCACCTAAAGATAAAACCTCGAGTCCAATCCACAAAAATGCGCCTCTAGTATTCATCTCGTTGTCATGTTCGCTGTGAAATAAAGCCCCACTCTCCCTTTTCTCTCCCTCTTTCGAATGGCCTGTTTTCTTCGCTCAATCGAAACGCAACGCAGATGCGTAGTTTCAATACAGTTTCGCAGCCTTAAGCAGTGTAGTGGAGATGTTATAATAATCAAATGAAGTAGGTAAAATTATCCGTTCTCTTCAAATTGAGTCGAGCTCTTAGTGTGTCGAATTACAGCAAAACTTTGAAATGTCTACAGGATTTTTGACACTCCGCGAAGAATTTACATTTAATAAATTTGAATTGACACTTGATAAATTTGATGTAATTAATCAAAATACGATAAGAAATAATTAACCTTTCGAGTTTGTTGCTATATGATAATTCGCAGTTAATCTGAGATAATTTTTCTATCGATGGCATCAGGTTATAGATATTCTTAATCAACGCGTGAGATGTAACATTTTTATCCGAATAAAAACCAGATTTATCGAGGTCAGCTGTTTCTTTTTTAGCGCGCGGCAAACTGTACAGATGGAAATAAACGTGTGTAAATAAATAAATTCATAATGAAAATAATTTACATCGTATAAATATCTACCACCCAGATCGTATCGATCGATCGATGCGGCGAGCCTTGCAGTAGCGTGTGTCCGCTTGTGTGTGTGCGTGCATGACGAACGTCTCGTAGTGCAAGCACCGAATAACAATTAAGCCGTAAAAGCGCGACGATAAATAAGCAAGACGGGTCATCGTCCAGTGGTAGACGAGATTCACGTTCAACGAGCCGTGCTAGAATCGCCGTCGCTCGTGCACATGAAGCTCGGACACCATGACGCCGACGTTGTTCGGATGGCATTCCGAAGTCGGCATGCAGTCGATACCGTCGCATTTGACATTTGTTAAATCCAATTCCGGAGGAACGTGCGCGGTTATTTATGAACGCTTGAGGGGAAAAAAGAAAAAGACATTTTTTCCTCGTCAACTTCCTACTAAGGTGGCGCTTGAAAACTTCGTTTTACGTTATATCCTCACGATAATTATTGATCGAGCATACAAAACATTGTCGCCCGACAATCCTCCGTGGCAAAAATGCATCTCTCCCTCTCTCTCAATTAATTAAACTTTACATAAGTCGTCCGCGACGCATGACGTGCGAACGAAACATCTGGGGAAACACGCTTGACCGATCGATTTTTCGCAAAAACTCGTCACAGGTTTTCCATGTGACCCATCGCACATCGTCGAAGCCGACCGGTAATCGTCTAGCGTGACTAATGGGACTGGCGAGCTTACAGACGTTTACCGCGCTATCAGCGGGGGCATGTAGGAGTCCCTCTCCTCCGTGGGCGCCCGCATACGTGTATATGTGTAGCGAATATAATTGAACGGCAGGCGCGTGTAAAGAGCGGGAGAGAGACGGCAGGAAGAGGAGAAGAACGAGCAACATGTCGTTGAGCGCGATTGTTTTGCGCACATTGGACTTTATTGCATTCGCGCGCTGCCTCTTGCCGTGCGGGAGAGCGAACGGGATGACGCTTTCGGAGGGACGCGGACATCTCGTAGGGTGAGACGCGGGGGAGGGGATAAACTCGAATTATTCATACTTTGGGAGAGATTACAAGGCAGTTGAATGAAACGTTTATATCTGCAAGGTTCATCTTGCTACGTCGGAATAATAGATGTATGCATTTGCATATGTAGTGTATTCAAATATGGCTTGACATATTTGCGTCCGTGGCTCAGGTATGATGGAATTTAGTAGCTTTGACGTGCACCTACATGCGTGTGTGTGATATAAATCGGGATAAATCGATATAAGGTTGTGGGCCATTCATTTAATTTTTTAGATACTAACAAACGGAATTTATTATCTATAGATACAATTAAAATATATAAGAACGTTTCGCGACTTTACCAAGTCTTATTAGTCACAATTACATAATTCGTAAAAATATACATGAACAGTATTAGAAATAAAAAATGCTATATATATTATATATGTATAATTTTATACATGTACATATAATTTAGATTTTTATAATTTGGATCGATTGATTGTAGTCTATTGCATTAAATGGCGTTTTAATCTAATCCAACATGCGTTTCAGTTATACTAAATCGTATTAATAATTTGAGTAACTAACTTAACATAATCCTGCACCGCTTAGATTAGATGTGGTTTAATGACGCTGGTAGTTTAACATATAAACGTACGTCGGTCTAATTCAATGAGAATATCAAATGATATGTGACTAATAATTAGCATTAGCAGGGCAACAACAAAACAGGCTATATAATATCCAACATAAATACATAAAAGAAGATTTCTAATTAATAGCTATTTTTTTATGCAAATTGGTCTCTTCTTTCTTTCCTCTCGCTATAGCTAATGCTTATTTCGTATTATTATATTCCCATCCTTGTTTGGAAAGAGACAAATAATTGACGGAGCTAAAATTAAAGCTAATGATAGAGTGATAGATGGTGGACTGACAAACACACGTGCCCGAAATTCGAGCCTCCCGAAGGGGGAGGGGGGGGGGTAGGAAGAGCGAATTTTTCAGGCACCCCATAAACACGCTAGCCAAGTATGGCACATGTCAGTGACGATCGCGACGAGTAAATTCTCAATCGTCGCATTTCCGCGCTTTCCAGATCGGTGTCTCGGATTTCCGTGACGAGCGAGATAACAATAACGATAAACAACAATAAACATACCTCCACGCTTGGCATGGCGCGTCAGTGTCCGTGCGAGCCACCGCGCTGCGCAGATCACGGATATTCGCCGCGGTCTTTCGTGACGAGTGAATTCCGATCGTGAGAGCGTCGGCGAAACGACGATCATTATTGAAAAATAAAAAAACGCCGGAGAAAAACCGTCATTTAAATGGCGTCGTTATATCGGTACGGTTATATATAATAATATATATATATATGGAACGTGCGAGTTCACGAATCGAGGCTAAATTGAAATCGGCAAAATCGTGAAATTGTAAACGTGAATTGTGCGTGGGAAATTCCTCTCTTCCCTCC
>VBVQ01005849.1:0-10774 GCA_011636635.1 Tetramorium simillimum | reverse complement strand
GTTTTAGTAAAATCAACTATGAAACATGTTAAAACAACTTTCAAAGATTATCTAGGAATTTTTTGAAGTTAAAATAATGAATAGCTTCTTCGCAGGAAATATTTTAGTGGTTGGGGTCTTAAACGCCCCAGTGTGGCAGCTATGTTATTCTGGAGAAGTGTGGCAGCTAAGGGTTAATGGAGCGCACGTTTGTATATTTTTTGATTGAATAAAACCTTGTCATTAAATCTCGAACAGAGAATTAAATTTTATTTTTTAAATGAGTTTAAAATTATTGTAAAATAATAAAAATAAAAATGAAGAATACTCTTAAAAAACTGTATCGTCGATAATAAAAGAAAATTGTTTTTTATTTGAAACTGGTAATTTTAAAACTTATTAACGTATTACAATAATTTTTTTTATTTAAAAGATTATTTGTTTCATTCTTTTTAACTTATTGTTTCAATACTATTTATTAAAAAATGCTTATTGTGTTAAATATTTGTAAAAATTTATAAAATAACCGTGATTTTAAACGATATTGATACATACACACTGATACATACACATTGATATATACACATTTTATATATAAATATGTATACATATAACCATTCTGTAACCGTTGCAGAAAACACTTGGTTCAAAAGGTGTCATACTTCGCCTATGACTTGCATTTTTATATCATACTGTTTTTCTGTAAATTTTACTTTCGAGTAAACTTTACGAGAAAGCAGTATACTTAAAGGACAGAGTCTATCTTCTGAAATTATTGCCGATCGAATCTTATTTTGTCGAGAAGTGTGTTTACTAAGTCTAGACCGAGAATTTAATCAAGAAAGAAAAATTGGAGGCGATGGGATTGTCGTGGAGGTCGATGAATGCAAAATCGGTCGACGAAAGTATCAGAGAGGTTGTGTAGTTGAAGAATTCTGGATCTTTGGGATGATCGAACGAGGGCATCCTGAAAATTATCAGCTCGAAATTTGTCCCTATAATAAAAGAGACAGCAGCACTTTGACGGATTTAATAAAAAGACACGTGGCTATTCGAACAATAATTCATAGTGACTGCTGGAAGGGATATCTCGATTTTGAAACTCCATGGATACCAGCACGACACAGTCAATCGCTTTGAAGAGTTCGTGAACAATCAGACTGGAGTACACACTTAGAATATTGAGTCATCGTGGCCCTATATGCGTCATTTCTTAAGTCGGAGTGGTGTGCATAAAAATAATTTAGCTGACCATCTTTCAGAGTTTTTATGGCGGCATCGTGTAAAAAAATTAAAATGTGATTCTTTTGAACAATTAATCACAGATATTAAAATCGTTTATCCTGGGAAATTTTGAATCCATTATTGATTTGTTAACGCGTAGTCTAAGGATTTCTTGTTTCATTGAGCGAATAGGTTTATTTTTTTAGTTTTCATAATATCACTCTTCTCTGTTTTTTTATAGCAGTTATTTTTTTAGTTTACATGAGATAGCCTTACCCTCTTTGTTTTCGTTTTTCTAGATACGAAAAACTAATTACAATTTTGAAAGGGGCGGTATTAGAGACATCTGGTACGGTAAATAAAGAAGTCAATAGTAATACAGATAAGGGGAGGGTCTCTGATCAGGGGAAAAAGTGTAAATATAAAAGGAATCCAGTAGAGTGGTGGGATGCGGAATGCAAAGAGGTAATTAAACATAGAATAAAAGCAAGGAAAGATTACGAAAAGGTTAGAAGTCCAGCCATGAAAATAAGATATAAAAGATATGTAGCGATAGCTAGGAAAACGATCAAAAGAAAAAAAAAGGAAAACTTCAGACAATTCGCGTCAAGCTTGAATGGACTTACAAATGCTAGATACGTATGGAATAAAATGAATATATTTAAAAATAGGATAACAGAAAAGATTGGGGAAAAAGGGGGATAAAGAATACGAAGTATAGTTAGACAGGAAATGGAGAAAGTAGCCCCGTAGTGGGTTGAGGAAAGACCACTAAACTTAGTAGAAAATAAATGTGTTTCATATTCGTGCTTATTTGGTTTAAGCTGAGTCAATCCTTGCGCCTAATTTTTTAATTGCGTTTCTGTCGGTAATAAACTAATAATATTATATGCTCACAAAGTTATAAGCGGCGCTGCCCGGCTTGAATGTATTTCGTCTTCTGCTCGCGGCAGAATTCATACTATCCGTTCAGATATTAATTTCGGTTACCAACGTAATCAGAATCAATACGACCACGAAAGTATAAGTACGTACCTCGAGATTTTTAAAGAAGAATTACGATAGAAAAGTTACGAAAAGTTTTAAATCGTGAAAGCGCGAGTAACAGTGCCTCACAAGCACTTGAAAGTATTTCTCTCTTTATTAAAAGAGAATTCGTGCCTCACAAGCACATTAAATATTCTTGAATTGTTGGAAGAAACACAATATTCAAATATCGAGCCTCACAAGCCGAATATTATTAATCACGCTCTACGAGCTCTTCACCTGCGTATATGGTGTGTTATTTAAAGAATTACCGAACTGTTCTTCATGAAGCTTCTACAATAAATTTCAATAACTTAAGAGGCCCAACGCTCAATAACATTGATGGATATTTCCCCGGAATCATTAATAATTATATACAAAATAAGTTACTCGCTGCCTATCGGTAAGCTGTCGACACAAAACTCATAATTTCTTTTAATATTCGTCCTTTTAATGTTTGTGTTATGCATAATTATAATTTCTAAATTGTATTCTATCTACCTTTCGCAACTTTGCGCTATCAATTGACTTAATTATTTAATTTTAAATCTTATTTATTATAAATCTCATTAGTTTCTAAGAATTTATGTAAAACTTATGTTGAACGTACATTATATTATGCGTGATTGAGTTTTTCAAGTTCTCATTTTTATATTATTCCAATTGATTATATTCACTTCAAATATTCTTTTTCACGTTGTTCCGATTGATTTTATAACTTTCTTTAATAACAATTACGAATTTGTATTTCAACTAATATTAATATTGTAAATAAATACTTTTCATCTTCCATTTTTATTTCATTATAATTCAAATATTGTTGTAATCAAACAAAATGTGATGTAGGTAATAATAGTAATAAGCGATATGAATGAACCGTTCTCTATAGTAGAATTTGAAAGAGAGAATAAATATGTGCAAAGACAAATCTAGTCCGGGTATAAATCATATCGAGTACAAAATGATTAAAAGACTGACAGTTCGTTTTAAAATAGAATTATTAGAGAGATTGAATCACTCATTTTCGAAGGGAGAAATGTACAAACATTGGAAGGAGTTGCAGACAATCTTTATAGAAAAAAAGATAAGAAAAAAGTTAGACCGATTACAATGTCGTCGTGCGTAGGGAAAATATTAGAGAGTATGATTAATGAAAGAATCATATGGCTGGCAGAAAGGGAGGGATGATTTGATAAAAATCAAAATGGTTTTAGGAAAGATAGGTCATGTGCGGATAATCTAATCAGACTGATCTCAGATATAGAAATAAACAGAGACAAAGCAAAGTTTAATTGCGTTCTTAGACATTAAGTCCAGTATACGATAACGTTCGGACTGATACACTATGTGATATTCTGAAAAAAAAGCGTATCCCTCTAAAATTTTAGAATATATTAACGCATGGACGAGGAATAGAGTGACGAAGTTTATTCTGGGGGAAGAAAAAGAAGAGATCAGATTAATTAATACAGGCTTACCGCAAGGAAGGGTTCTCAATCCTACATTGTACAATATATACACATCGGAATTGAGAAAATACATTAGGAGAAATATTCAGATGATTCAGTACGCGGATGATATCGCAATTTACATAATATGTAAAAATATTGAAGAGGGGAAAATAGGGATAGAAATTGCACTAGAAGAACTAAAAAAAGGCTGAACACACTAGGTTTAGAAATAGAACCGTCTAAAACAAACATCATTGTGTTCAATAATCAAAAAGTTAGAGAAAATAGGGTAATAATTAGAATCAAAGGAAAAAGAATAGGAAATGTCGGCAAAATTTCTTGATATAATTGACAGCAAACTAAGGTTCGACAGGCAAGTAACACGGGTCCATTACAAAGCAACGAAAGCATTAAATATAACGAGATTTTTATGTAGAGTGACATGGGGGATGGAGGCCAATACTGCGCTAACGATTTATAAATCGTACGTAAGATCAATTCTAGACTATGGTTTATTTATATTGTTGCACTTGCGTTATCTCAGTTCTTGTCTCGAGCCGAATCTTCGCACCCGATGCATTAACAGCTGACCTCGGAAAATCGATATTATCGATCCGCTTTTGTCAGCTGTCAAGAGGAGAGTCGCCGCTTAACGACGAAAATCAACAGACGAAGCGTCAGATTTGGAGAAGGCTTCGTTTCAAGAAGACGTTCCGACGAATCTTCCGAGTTTTTTCCCTTACGGGTGTATTTCGAGTTTGCTTACTGTTAAATAAAGTTCTTGTGTTTTAAAGATCTACGAGTTGTGTGCGTTCTTTCTCGTGTGCGCGGTCTCACGAGTGACGCAACAATATACTATCCAAGAGATGGTAAAAAATGTAGGGAAAAATGAGAGAAAATACAAAATAAAGGGCTAAGAATTGCGATGGGCTATAGGAATCGTACGCTGATAAACGTAATGACGGCGGAGGCGAATATTATTAAGATAGAGGATAGAGCGGTTTGCTGACAAGAAATTATCGGACCAAAGTTATATATTACAATGCGAAAGAGACAGAAGGCAGAATGAACAGATTGAGAATATTATATTCAAGAAAAGGTAACATAGGATGACAAGGCCAATCTTATGCTAGTAGACTCGTGGAGAAGTTTTAAGATAGACAAAAATAGTCTGAAAAAAACGAGTAGCCGGGCGTATATAGAACGAATTATTGGATAAGTTCATATAACATAGAAACTGAATTAGAAGTAGGAAAAGACAGACAAGTGTCCACGAACATAAAGGACGAAGAGTTTATAAAGAGATTTAAAGAAAAACATAAATTAAGTGAAGAATGCGGGATAATATTTACAGACGCGTTCAAAATAAAAGGAAATATCAGTACAGGGATAGGCATCGTGATAGAAGGAGAAGAGATTGAGTACAGCATGATCATCGATTTGAAATGCTCAATATTTACGGCGGAGCTCTTAGCAGTGGAAAAAGCATTAGAATATCTTATCGATAATCAATGGTGCAGGGACGTATTAATACTAACAGACAGTCAGTGTATAAAGTTTGTATTAACGAGGGCGCATGTAGGAGGGTTATTAGCGGAGGGGCCTTGTTCGGTAACAACGATGGTATCCGTTAGATGGCGCTCTCCGCCAGCCGTATAGCCGTACCGTTCAGCGCGCGCACACCTCTCTGCGCAGCCGTGCTTAGCTCGTCGTAGTGAGCAGTCGCAAAATCCGTCGAGTATCTTTTAAAGTGTTGTTATCGCGAATTCTACATCTGAGAGGTTGCCCTTCGACGGAGACTGTGCTCATCCTTGAGAGGCAGTACATTGCCCGAAAGACATTGCCAGGTTCTCGAAGTGGAAGCTAGTAGAAAGACTCAAAGAGATTCGAGGCTATTCTCGATCGGCTCGGTTGTAGAAAGGATCTAACCGACCGTGCGAATCTCTTACTTCCAGCATCGTTCTCATCGTGCACGATAAGTATCTACGTATCAGTATCCGTGAAAGAGTACTCGTTCAATCATTTCAAAGTCGTGGTGCCACGCGTATCAAATTTCATGTCGGTAGCATCCATCTTAACGCGCAACGGAACGACGTCGTTCTCCCCGCCCCCTCTTTCGCTATTTTACGTTACAATATCAGAGTGAGATCTCTCGAATATACTTTAAGAATCTATCGCAAGGATTTGCGTATGCGCTCGTTAATTCTCTTTTGTCTCACGAACGTTTATCGTCGTCCGAGTTTTACTTGTCTTTACGCATTATATTAACAATTATTTAGCTCTAGTTGTTTACCCTCTCATGTAATTATTCGTTTTGTGTAAATTCACCGCTTGTGTAATCTGCATGCTGGCGCGGAAAACTATCTTTCCGGACAATCGTCAATTGATTTCTCGAGTAAACTGAATATCTCTCGTTCGTCTCATTCCGGATAAGAACATATGATCGGATTAATAATACTCTGATTTAGATATAACAATATTTAAAGGAATATTTGATATCACCTTGTGTGCATGCTCTTATATGACAACTGTCATATTTTCTCCTTTTGATGTGTATAACATCAATGCAAATTTATATACTTATTTTTTGTGTGTCATAATACTGTGTGATTTGCTATTTCTCATATTATTTAGCGTATTCATATTTTATATTCTATGTATTTTGTGTGTTACTAATTTTATGTGATCTGATATTTGATTATTTGGTTTTCATGTGTGATTTCATTATAATTAGACTCGAGTTACTTTTCTTTGAATAATAATACACTTTTGACTTTTGTATTATCAATTCTTGTTTAATCTATGCCAGTATTTGAAACTCTTTATGCTGCTTGTCATTTATCAATTTTAGCATTACAGAATTCGCTTTCTTTATCGTTTTTAAATATCTCATGTGAATTTCTCTTTTAATTTCCGTTCTTGTATCTATCATAAATCATTATAAGGATAATATTCAATCTCATTTTAGTTAATATATTTTCCATATTGTATCCATAGGTCGCTGGTTCAAATCCGGCTCTCTCTATTATTCTAATTATCTTGAAATCCTCTTTATTTGGGTGTGTTTATGATTTGTTTATGAAAGCGTTCGATAAAGTATTCATTATTTACTAAGTAGTATTTCTAATTAAATACATAACGAGTTTTGTCATTGGCCTCTGAATTGATCTATTGTACTTAACCGCGACCTATCTATTGCGAACCGTAAAAGTATTATATCTACACCTAACAGTCAGGCTGTGGTCAAAGAACTGCGGAATACCAAAATGGACATTAGGAAGAGAGAAAAAACATGCTCAATTAGAAAAAGAATAATTACGTACCGCGATTTAGTTAGAGATAGCTTCCAGAAGGAAATCAAAGTAGTGATAAGATAGGTATCGGGTCATATAGGTATTACGGGAAACGAGAACGTTGACGGGATCGCAAAAGGAACAACAACAGAAGAAAAAGAAGAAAAAATAAAGGTGCCATCTAAGGACTGAAGAAGCCTCAAGAAAGAAGAAATGATAAAGAGAACGAGAGAAAGAATCGAAACGGAAGGAAAATACAAAGGAGTCAAAGACAATTTTATGATAAAGATAGAAGAAAACCATGGTTTGACAGAAGAAATTTAGATAGAAGACTAGTGAACATGATAAATAGACTTAGATCAAACCATTACAGTGTGAACGAGTTCGTTACATAGAAAAGAATATGTGACGATACACCCTTCGTCGTCACTACTCCGCCGGGCCGACCACCCGCCCACGCGTCGCTATTATACTCGTACCGCCGCGTCATACTTCGCCGGGGAGGGGATATCCCCACTACCTGAGTTTCGGCAGTATAAATAGCGGGCCGGAGCAGGCCGGAGCAAGCTTTTGGGCTCGAGCACTCTTCCTGTTCCGATCCTATTGTTGGGCGCACCCAATATATTCCGTACAGCGCGTCAGGCGCACCTGTCCGCATCCAGGAGCTCCTGGAGTACAATTTTCCCCGACCGGGCGCACCCGAATGTATTCCCTCCTGACAGATTGGGCGCACCCGATTTCTTTTCATACGGCGGTCGGGCGCACCCGTCCGTATCCGGGGACACCCGGAGCGCGATTCAACGTTTAGCATCATCTTCGACGCCGTCGAAACCACGTCCGTCTGATCGTTACTCGCCGCATTTTTTTTTATTCGCGTCGCGCCCGCGCCGCGAAGCCGTCCGTCCGTAAAACCAGTCCGTGTAATTATAAGTCCGTCCGCGTAATTATAAATCCGTTTCTTTCTTTTGTAAAAGCCAGTCCGCGTAATTATAAGTTTGTTTCTTTCGTTTGTAAAAGCCGCATAATTATAAGTTCTATTATAAAAAACCAATTTGAGAATAATATTTAATTTCTTTGTACGATCCCGCAAAATCAGATTTCTGTTTTTCTCTGTTTTTCTTGAGAAATTTTTTGAGGACCCAGTACAAGAGAATCTGCAGGACCCGGTTCTAGAATATGAGACGTTTGTCAAAACGATTTACAGTTGTGTTGTTATGGCTACTAACCTATCGGTTAAATCTTTAACAGCCACGAGAACTAAAACCTCGAGTAGGAAATCCTCTCCCACCTTATGGTGGAGCGAAGCTTGTAATGAAGTGATCGAGAATCGCAAGACAGCCTTGTCCTTGTACAAAATGTCACTCAATGCGGTTAATTTAGAGTCGTATAGAGAGTTACCAAATGTAGGCGAATCCTCCGAAAGGAAAAAAGGAAAGGATGGAAGAAACTCTGTAATTCGTTCAACGCTATAACTCCCTCTGCGAAGGTGTGGAAAGTAATTAGGTCATTCAAAAAAGAGAAAAAAAGTTTCCTTCAATCATACGGATTTAGACAAATACAATTCCCTCTGCGACAAGGTTATCAAAAACTTCTGCCCACCTTTCTTAGAAATTTGGATATGGAAACTGCAAGGTTGTAAGATTGTTTAAGAGACAATATCCAGCTGGATCAACCTTTGCAGATGAATGCAATTCAAACAGCGATTAGGTCATCATCTAATGCAGATTCTGCGCCTGGCTTAGATATGATAGATTATTATATCATACAACTGCTTCCTGCTTCTGCGGTCGATCAGTTACTCAGAATTTTTAACGGCCTCCTACGAGAGGATCGATTTCCGGAGGCTTGGTCGGAGACGTTAGTTATTTTCATCCCCAAAGCGGGTAGTGGCGGCGTTTGCCCAATCTCTTTAACGTCCTAGCTTCTTAAACTTTTGGAGAAGTGTATCTATGGTAGGCTTAGATGGTATGTAGAATCGTTAGCTATCATCCCGGACTTTCAGTTCGGGTTTCACAACTTCCGTTCTTGTCAGGATAACCTGACTATTCTTACTAGTCGAGTACAAGGGGGATTCTTCTCTAGTCTCGCCACTACCTGTGTTTTCCTGGATATAATAGGCGCCTTTGATAATGTCAATCCGCATGTGCTATCGAATACTCTGTCTGAACTGAGTATACCTGCCAACACTAGAGTCTTTATCGAGAACCTTACGTTTAGTCGCATACTTCGCTTCATAAAGGATGGAAGCATAATGGATTCACTGCTAACATACAAAGGCACTCCACAAAATCGATCCTGAGTTCCATCATATTCAATATATATCTGCACGAAATTAATTCATTCGTGGAGAATGGGATATCAATTCTCCAATATGCGGATGACATCGTCATCTTTCACTCATATAAAGATCCCGTTGTTTCATATAATTTACTAAAAGCTTCACTGGACTCTATCTCTCTGTATTTGATGGGCAAGGGCTTAGAACTGTCCCCATTCATAAGTCAGGGTATGGTTGTGACCGAATCGATGTGTTTGTATACTTAGTAAACGTCGTTGATGACTTACGGTCGCTACTCGTTTTAACCGTTAAACGAGAAGGTATATCGGATGTCTTCCTCGGCTGTCTCTCTCGATACCTCGGAATGCGTGCTGAAATGCGCACGTAGAAAGCCGGCAGCCGTCCTCTCGAACCGCCGTACTTGTATTTGTTGAGGTGGTGTGGATAATAATAATCACGACAAATCATTTATTGAAATATTACAAAATATATATTTATGGCTGGTACGTATAATCGGCGATTTTAATCGGAAGTTTATCGAGCATTATACTCCATGAAGGGCGCATATTTTCAAAATTCCGAAGATTTATCGAGTGTCCCGTAAAGCCGTCACGACTTGTCAAACTGTGCTAATATTACTGAACTTGATAAGCCACTCGGGCGGTCGAGGCACGAGAGAAGAACTCGGCGCGAATTCTTTCGACGGTGGGCGTTCTTTCGACGGTGGGCGTTCTTTCGACGGTGGGCGTTCTTTCGACGGTGGGCGTTCTTACGAACTTTTGACGTTTCTCAAGCGAGATTCCATGAATTTTTCTCTCGCCACCGACGGAGGAATTCGCTGTTTCGTTGAACGAAGCAACGCTCGCATGGTTGCACACAGACGGGGACCATCTCGACGCGCGTATCTCTCCTCAGTGCGAATGTGCAAATCGACGACGTCGCCGCCGGTGTCGGGCGGAAGATTTGCGGCCGTCGCGACTCTCACGCCTCTCAACAAACAAAGTCAATAATTATTTGATAAATTAAATTCTGTACGTACATATTGGATAATCGCTTGAGGGAAATAACTCGCGCAACACCGACGGCTTACATCGTACATCACGAACCACCGACGTTGCAGCCGACACGGTTTTGCATTTGCGGTTTACACGGACGCAAGATATGAATATAATATTAGCGAAAGTGCAAATACGAAAAAAATAAAATAAAATTGTTATGCGCGAAAATGGTGAAATATGAGATCTGATATCATGTTCAGATTATACGAAGAAAAAAGCTATAGAATTTCTTTTTCACTATAAAATAATTTAAATGAAAATGGATCATCTATAAATCGTTAATGACCGCTAATTCTCGAAATGGTTATCTATGCCGATTGAATAATTGTGATATATAGGTAATTGAAGAGCTATCACGACCATAAATCATGGCAATTTGCTATACAAATTATGCAGACACGATCATGGAAGATATGAAGTTTCTCTAGTAATTACATTGAAACATTAAAATTATACAAACACATA
>VBVQ01005848.1:0-10776 GCA_011636635.1 Tetramorium simillimum | reverse complement strand
GTCCCCCTGAGACGGTTGCGCTGCGTTCTTGGTTTTCTTTTCTCATCCGCACGCTCGAAACGGGGGGGGGACATCCCCGCGGGGAACCTCCGCTCTGGTGCTCTGCTGACGGTGCAATCGAATCGAATCGAAGCGCAGCGCACAGGCCACAATAGAGCCTTACTCGTACGAGACGCGTGACAGCTCGAGCGCTGCTCGAATTCCCGTCGAACGGGTTCCGTACGTCCGCGGCCGTCTCTCCCGTCTCCTCCCCTTCGTTCTTGCCGCCCCGCGGGAATTCCTCGTGGACGCTCGTGCGAGAAATCTGGCACGGCAGGGACGAGCTTTTTCCGGGGCGGTCGCGCGAGGCGCACAACATATGCGACAATCCCCGCCGCTCTCCGTTCGGGAAACGTTGCGGGATCGCAGCCGTCGACATCGAAGCGACGAGAACAACGAGAACGACCGAGACTTTTGCGAGCGCGGTTGGGAAATCACGAGAGGCGAGGGGCTGCGAGATTCACTTTCCGTTCGTCCGCCCGCTGCGAGTCCCGTTCGATCGTCGTCGGGGAATCTCGCCCGTCGGAGTCGATCGCCGCCGTAACCGTAGCGAGCATTAATTACCGTACGCTACAACATCAGGCGTACGGAACACTTCGTGCCGCCTGCCCGTGTCACGAAACGTCCGTGTGTGTCATCGCGGATAAGCGCGACGGCGCACGGCATGTGATTTGCATTTGAGAGAGAGAGAGAGAGAGAGAGAGAGAAAAGGAGCTTCGCCGCGAATCGCGAAGGAACGATCTCGCGGAGAGACCTATCGCCGCGTGTTCCCTTCGATCGACGGAACGGAGCGATCGCCCGTGGCGCTCTCCCGCAACACCGTTGAGACATATGTTGCAATTGGGCCGCACATGATCCATTTTGCGTGCAGGACTTTGCTTTTTCCTTCCGCGCTCTCCGCGCGCGGCGGAAACTTTCTCGTTTATTTTCGGCCCGATCGCGGCGACCGCGGGGATCGCGGATCTGGTTCTCCAGATCCACGAGAGTGCAGCGCGCTGTGCTCCCTTTCTTTTTCTTCCTCGCCTTCCGAGCCTTCCGAGAACGGGCTGAATCCGCGGGGCTGTGGATGTGGATCAATGTCGGGCGCAAAAGTTTAGCCAGGCGGATACCGCGACCCGAGGCACTGACAAGCCGTGTCACTTTAAGGCTGTGTCACTTTAAGGCTTCACCAACACAGCGACATGGCTACTTATGGCTATGATGCAAAACTTGATGATACACATCACAGATATTTCCTAATGCAGGGGAGTGGGAACGGCGCATTTTTGTTGTTTATCCGAACTTGTCAAACGTGTTGCTTAGAATATCCTGGTTTGCGAATAATGTATTCAGGATATTAGAAGTTACTAGTCAACAAAAATATAGAATACATTTATAGATGAATATTTCATTGCAATTAGAGATGACAAAGAATCAAAATGAATCAAGATTTCATAAAGATTGATCTTTTGTTTTATATATAATCTTACTAAAAACAAGCCATAATTTTAATTTTTTTAGTGATTTTCTTTTTTTGAAATATATAAATTATATAAAGGAATAAATAATATTAAAAATTGTAAAGTTATTGTAAAATACGCCACAATCTTTATTACATTATTTACATATTTTTCGTACATTTATTATAGTGTTTGTTTATCTAAACGCACCCTGGAATTTATATAAAGTGTTACGAATTTATATTCTATTATTTTATATTCTCTTTATCATACGTATTTGTACATATGACTGTAAATAAATAGTACATGTGAATTGGGTTATTTAGCTTTTATTATATTTTATGTATTTGTCTATTATGTATGTATAATGACTTCGATTTTGTAAATGAGTAGGAATCGCGTGAAACCAGGGAACCAGCCCATCATGCAAGACGTCCCATGAATGCATTTCTGATTTTTTGTAAGAGGCATCGTGGCTCAGTGCGATCTGGCTTTCCACACTTGGAAAATAGGGCAGTTACCAGGGTCTTGGGTGAATGGTGGGCAACCCTTCATCCTGATCAGAAACGTTCCTACACAAATCTCGCACAGGAAGTAAGGATAATCACATAAAACATTGATGGAGCGTTATTTTTTTAGAATAAAGTTGTACCATGTAAAAAATAAAGTGATATTTTGCCCAACTATTATTAGATCTACATATATGTATAAAAAGATTCAGATACTACGCATGATTTTTTTTCAGTACAAGGATGCATTTCTAAATGCAAATCCTGACTTCAAGTGGTACAAATTACCAGCACCTCCGCTACGTACTTTAAATACTAGGCCTACCAACAAGAAGCAAGAGTCGAGTAGCGGTGTGCAATCCACAGATAGTGTCAAATCTGAATATGAGTCTTCCGATTGTACAAAATCAGATAGACGGGACGGACAATCAATTCAGCCAGGCAAATTAGCAGATGAATCGCAAATTGGTGGACTCAGTTCTCTCTTTACTCCTCAAAAGTCAGAGACGTCTGAGGAACAGACCATTAATGGTATCATAGAAAGCGATTCTGTTCCACCGAAACCACCCAAAAAGAGATATACAGAATCACCTTTCCAAAGTGATCAGAAGAGGGACTGCAAGACAGATCTCTTTGGCGAAAAGAAAAGAAAAAGGGCCGAATCAAATAACAACGAACAGCACGAAACGGTAAGACGCGAGCTGCTTATGAAAATATAAGTTTAACTGAAATATTTTCAATTGCAATGGTATATTATTTATAAATGCCTATGGCGGTACATAATCAATTACACATTCATTTTAGATCATAGAAGATGAGAAACATACACTCAATCCTTTTGTGACAACGCAAACACCAGAAGAGAATTTTCGCAGTGAAAGGACATGTAAAGGTTTACGTTACCAGAAATTCCTTGCTGAACAGAATATCGGACCCTCAGGTCAACAAAACAAACGAAGACGAACAGTTGGAAGTCATGGGTAAGTAATTAAAACTTTTATCTTGATATATTGTAAAATATCTAATTTTGTTATGTATTTTATCATCTATTTTATACACCTGTATTTTAATATCTGTAATGTTAACAAATATATATTGTTTTAGTCACGACGAACGTCCAAATGAAAGAAGAAATTCTATTTCTTCAAATGTTAGTGAAAAAACAGATTCCTTAAGTAGTGAAGGAGGAAACAGTTCTCGTGGAGATTTAGAACATCTTGTAGAAAGGTAATATATTTATTCATACTTAAGATTTTTTTAGAGCATGTACTAATCTTTTGTACATAAAAATAATTCGAAAATATATTCAGTGCTGAAGGAAAAATGGAAGCTTCCAAACCTGAAGATACAGAAACTGAAGGTGCCGAGGATCAAGTGGATTATGGACCATGGACAGCACATAAAAGATTTCGAGCCGAGTACGTTCTTTGGACTAATTTTTGAAAAAATAATATATACCTTTTATATATTTTATGTTATTTTAGATATATATTTTTGATATATTATAAATAATATATTATTTATTGTATTGTAAATATTTTTATAGAGATTTTAATTTGGAAAAGAAAATCGAGGCATTGCCGTCTTTAAGTTTAGAGGAATTTCAAGAAAAGAAGAAACAGCAGCGTACGAAAAAAAAGAAAATTTTGCAAAAGTTCAGTTCTTCAGCTAATAAAAAACATCAAAATACTTTACCTTCTTGTAGTCAGACAAACGGTCAGACTCAAAGAGTTAGTACAATAAGTGAGAGTTACGAGGAATCAGAGAAAGCTCATCTTGTTGGAAGCCAGAAACGAAAAGCACGAAAGCAAAGCATCACACGAAATGCTGCGGCAATAAATTCTACCAAACATTCTGAGGATCAAGAACAAAGTAAATGTAAGTTATAAGTAATTTTTTTTAATAAGTTGAGTAAAAATGTCGTGTACTAATATATTCCTTTATTTGCATTAATAGTAATTTTATTACAAAGAGAAAATATGTACAAGTGTATTTTCTTTTTCTGTGTAATTGTCGGGATAAAAGCTTTACTGCAAGTTATTTTTAGATACAATTCATATAATTTTGTCATTAAAAAATTCTATGTTAATAATTAGAATATTTTAATGTTTTTATTAAGTATTTCAATTTGTATGTATAAGTTTTAATTAGTATTTTGCATATTGATATAGCTTGGTGCGCATCTCCAGATCTTGAAGCTCTAGCGTGTCTTGCAACGGTTGCCGCCAATAGAACAAAACTTACCAAAAATAACGCTTAATTATGTAAGGTCGCACTATAAAACCAAAACTTTATTAAGTTTTCTCCATGCAATTTCCTATCACCGGAACTATTAAAACATACTTTTTCAAGTGCTGTTATAAACGATACTGTTACAGTATCAATAACATAATAATTATTGTTAATATCTTTATTGTTAATCTTTACTATTACAAATATTAATATTATGACTGCTATTGACTATAGATTATTCCATTATTCAGGATTTATATGAGGGATGCGTGTTTTTTTTTGTATTTGGAATAACAGTTTTATCGAAAAGGTAGGAAGGTAAAGGATATCTTTTTTACATTTTATTTTGTGAAAAGTCATTTTCTAATTATGGTTTGGAACAGATATATTACTTTATTTATATGTTTCTCCTAGTTGTACATAAAACAGTTAAGTTATCTAGTTTAATTAATTATTTTAATCCAAATAGTTATTATTGTGTGTTACTAAGTTCGGTAATTATGATAATATCCGTAATTACCTATATTTTCATTAATTCCTCGTTAAAATTTTTATGAAAATTTCTATGAATCGTAATAATGCCAATAATAAATCTGATTAGATAATTGCGAAGCTGTGACGTTTGTGACTATATAAACAAAGATGGATTGAATTAAATAAGTAGAGAGAACAGAATATATGAACACGCAAGGATTTGTACATTCTATTTTTTCATGGAAGATTTGTATATTTTATTTTTTTAACTTGCCTTTTTTTTATACAAAGTCGCATACGTGAATTGGCATGGTTGAGACGATTCCATTAAATGCAAAGTATAACTCTGAGAAAAATTTATCCTCTTTATTTTCGATAATGTATAGGAACGAAAATATTTTAGTTTATCTTTTATTTTATTATATTTTATCGGCGTTTGATGTACATAGGTATAGGTGCAGTATTATATACAGATGTGAGGTGTGTGAAATATCCTTTACGATACAACTTGAAAAAAAAACATCAAAAAGGGTATAATCAAAATATGGATATATGTGCGATCACTGTTTATATGTTATACATGCATACACGCTAATAAACGCGCGCTTACACGTGTAAGTTTAAATATTTATAGATTTTCAGGTGTATACACAAGTGCATGTTAGATGATTATCTCAATGTACTGAAATACGCGTATATTCGTGTATGCATGTAATAGAGTGATAAGACTACCTGCATATGTGAATGTATATTTATAATATTTATATCAGCTATATATATATCTAATTATATATATATATATATATGTATATTTAGTGTTAAGACCAGAGGATGTGACTTTGTGCTCTGTTTGAGAAAGTAAGAGACTTGTCTGTGATTTCGGCTAAAAAGGAGTTTTTAATATTTTATATTTTTCTACTGATCTTTTTTTCTTTATTTCCTTTTCTCTTATATTTTTACTTTCTCTTTGTGTAACATGTATAAAACTCTCTATTTTTCTCTTTTCCTATACATGTGTATATAAAACTCTGTAATTTTATTAACGATTTTAACTTTGTGAACTCTTTGAGTGAAATGGTAGGAAGAAGAATGTAACGTTACGCAACGTTATGTAACGTTAATAGGTTTCTCCGTTGCAAAAGAATGTACTGATTATATTTCAAATGTGCCTTGAAGAGATATGAATATAGTAATTAAATAACCGACCAACAATATATTTTCGATTCGTTTCGCTCTTCTGACCGCATTTTGGCTTTTACATTTGTACCTATCGCAGTATGAAACTGTCTTGCTGCAGGAATTTACAATCGGGCTTAGTTGCCAATGTATAAAGATCAGACGATTTTAACGAAATCAGGGGAGAATGTTTCGAATTTTACTGCACAAAACATCTATGTACCTAGCTTTAAAAGAATGTATAATTTACATGAGTCTATATACGTGTACATATTATATACCACATTTATATGAATAATAAAGATATAATATTTTGATGTAATACCTATGTGATTTATAATTGTTTAAGCTGTCGTATAAATTCTGATTATTTTATTTTGTCAGATAAATATGAAATATTGTTTTTTCCAAAACACTGCAACATGTATTTCATTGTCACAAAATTTTTATATTATAAATGGTATAATTAATTTTTTAATTATAGATTTTTCCAAAATTTTATTTAAAATATGTAATCATAAAAGCATACATTATCATTTGTGCCCACTATGCGAACTTTTTTGATAAATTAAAATTTCAATTATATGTGACAAAATATATAATTATTAAATGTATTGAATATTTGATGTAATTTGTATGTGTATATTTTCAATTAATAAAATAAATCAATGAATAAACTGTGCAATATATAGATAAATTATTAGACATAGGCATAGAGTAACTTATATTTAATAAATTTAGGTGGTAATATATTTGTGTCTATTATTTATATAATTATATATTTTATATATATTTGCTCACATATTTATTTTATTCACTAAAGTGAGCATATGCAGTCAAACATGAATTATCAAGCATGAATAATCAATTATATAAATATATTTAATAATTATTTTTTATTTTATAATACGAATCTCGCAACTTCGGGTACGTCTACTGAAATTCATATTTTCCCGCGCACCTGAAGTTTGATACTTCCGGTTTGAATCTAGGTATTTTGCCTATATCAAAATATTTTTACGCTAGTTCTACATTATTTTGCTGATTAATTCACGTCGCATATTTGTCTTTTAATATTTCATTTAATCCTTTATACACAAATGAAATTACAAGTGTCAACAGCTGTCGCAGCTTCGAAAATCAAGTATCTTGTTTCTTTTGAAAGTTTCACGTCTACACATTCCGATGAGCCATGACGTACTATAAAAACATCTTCCCCCTCTGCCACGGACTGTTGGTATACACTTGGCACACACACAGCGCACACACACAAGCGACGAGAGAAAGAAAGAGAGAAGAGATAGTATATCAAGTATGGCAATGGCAGCATTGACAGTTGTGTGACTCTCGTTTTCTGCGACTGCGACGGTGTCGATTTCGTGTCGATTCGCCAGACAAATAAACGCCGCCCGATCGCGGATCGCTCGCAGACAGGTCGGCCCGACGGCTGCCCCTCGAGATGGGTGTAATATTTCTCGAGCACATCGGTGGCAGTCGCCTGTTCTCCTGCGCCTCCTGCGACACCAATCTCACCAACAGGTCACAGCTCGTGAGCACGCGCTTCACGGGTGCCACGGGACGCGCTTTCCTCTTCAACAAAGTCGTCAATCTAAATTATAGGTGCGCCCTTTTATCCCGTCTGTTTGTTGCACAAGACCGTTCGTGTAAGACGAAAACTTTCGATCAGAGAAAACAGCTTGCGCAAGTGATTTGCATTCACCTTGAACTTTCAGGCCTTATCATTTGGAAATATTTATTGCATTCTTTCTTTGTTTATTCTCTCTCCATGTTTTACAATTTATAGTCATCTATTGAAAAATATAAAGTCCAAGTAGTGTTTATGATGATAGAATTAAAACGATGTAAATATCAAAATCATATTTGTGTCTATTATTTAATTCTGTGATGTGATGTGCAGCGAGGTTCAGGACAGAGTGATGCTGACGGGTCGTCACATGGTCCGAGATGTCAGCTGCAAAAACTGTGATGCTAAGCTTGGGTGGGTGTACGAATTTGCGACCGACGAACAACAGCGGTACAAGGAGGGTCGCGTTATCCTGGAACGAGCTCTCGTTACAGAGAGTGATGGACTGACGGAGCATAATGTTCAACAATAATGTTTAATATTTAATGCCAAGTAGTGTTTAATATATTAAGAAGTAATCTCTAACATATAGGACCTCGCGCATAAGTTATTACAATTTTTAATCTTGTCAATTACAAGAGATTCTTGGTTAGTGCCCGACTTGTTTGCGTTAGCAAGTATTGACGACGCTGATTCATTGTGATAAGCGATATTCAACATTTTCGTGAATATGGTACAGTTCCGATTTTGTAAATGAAAACTTTTTTTAGATTTTCTCTACCCTCATTTACGTCACCCCCCTTTGCTTCAGCCTGCATATTTGCAGCGGATCTTATTCACGACAATTGTTGAATCTACATCGAGTGTAAACATCAATGATATTTTCTTGTAGATGGAACATTAATAAAACTGACCTCAGTGGCAAATATGTTTGTCAAGAAAATTAAGAAAACGTGAGTATACACAATTTAGGGAACGTGTATCGACGAGTGCAATATAGATATAAATTGGACAGCATGGATCGCATAGCTTTATTTATACCCTTTTAATAAATTTGACAAAACAACACGCTAGATATAACTGCTTGAGATACTTGTAGGTCTATTCTGCAAAATTGCCCTGTAACACTACCTTTCTATAAGCTGTGTAGCTTACATTACACCATAAATATGGAAGGTCAGACAGAGATATTCAATATTTTATAGAAATTGATTGTCATTATAGAACAATATTTTTATTATAGTTGTACATTTCTTAAAGTTATAAAGCTTATAAAACGAAAATCTTACAGAATAGATTCATTATTTTTAATTTCTTTTTGTGAAGGTATCAAAGTTATTTCTCAGAAATATTGAATTATTTCTCAAGCTATATGTAATACAGTACAGATACAAATTAAGAAAATACGAGGATTTGAGAAATCTTGTGAAAGTCACATTTTCGAAACTTCAAACACTTTCCAAAGAAACAAAGGTCGCGTACGACGTAAACATGGAAAAAAGCGAGAGTCGGTTAGGTCTGGAAACGTGAGGCTGATACAAACTAATATTACAGACGCATTTGCTCTTTACTTTAGATAAGCGGATAACGGTTCTATACAGGACAAAATTAAAAAATTAAAAAAAAAACTTTCAATATTTAAAAAATTTAGAAAACGATAACAGCCACGATAAATAATGATATAAAAGTTGTTTTGAAAACAATGTATTTTCAATCGATTCTTCAATATCTTCCCAAATAACAGATAATCAAAAGACGGAATTTCCGTGTTGATTTCCGTGTGATGTTGATTTATTTAAACAGAATTGTGTGAATGGAATTCGCGTATCTGCGTTCATAATCTCCTGATACATTTTGAATACGTAAGCTCTTTGTAGCAATTTCTTTTATATACTAGATTTTCTAGAGAAGTTTATCAAGTTTTATTTTAAAATCTACGCTTATCATATTATATCGTATAAGCAAGATATAAAGGTTTCGTCACATTTGACCGTGATGACTAACTTTAAACAGAAAAAATCGAAGTATTTACAACACGATACAAACGAGTGAGTGAGTCAACTCTAACAAAACAAAGGAAAATATAAAGTTTATTAATTAAATATGCAAAAACGATTTCTTCCTACAGATTCTACATTTTCGCGTAATAATAACAATTCATAAGACGATTCCGAAAAATGCCAGAGTCTCTCCGCGGACGCCCGGAGAGCGGCTTTCTACGGGGACGAATTGAATTTATCGCGACGCCGAGACGCGCCGCGTCCGTCGGCTAGCGAGATAATAGCGGAGCCTCCGGAGTGAAGCTGCGCGCGGGTCGACGCACCCGCGGGACAAACGAACCGCGCCCGCGGGCGCGCCGCGATTGGCCCGGCGCGGCGCGCGCCGGTGGCCGCCCGCCAATCCGCGGTCGGCGTGACGCCGAGCGGACGGCGGAGCACCTCCGGCATCACTGCGGCGAAGCAGTGTGGTCACGTAGTCCCATCGCGCCGCATGGTGGATGGATGCTTCTCCCGTACGGACACCGGAGTAAAATGCTGTAAACCGTGCGTCGTCGCCGCTGTATCCGGAGAGGAAGAGGAGCGCGTGCCTAGCTGGAGGATCGCCCGACATCGGCCCCACCTGCGCGGTAATTATCAGAGTGTGCACTTGACCGCGCGAAGAAGGAAATCGCGGCGCGGCGCAGCGCGAGGAGAAAAGAACGGAGAGGAAGAATCGTGCCTGCGTCCGACGGCCGCCGACTCCGATCGACGTGAAGTGAGCGGCGGATCGCCGTCGGCGCCTCGACGACGACGCGGACGTGCGATCGCCCTTATTCCTATTTCGTCGTCGTCGACGTCGTCGGTCGCCGCGAGATCCAGCGTGGATCGATCTCGCTCGATCGTTCCCAGCGGGGGATCCTCTCCGTCCTCCCTTGTTTTCGTCCCTTCGTTCTCCGTCCCCACTCCCCCCGCTGACGTGTATACGTTTCGTGTCGCCGTGTCTCTCTCTTTCTCTCGGCCACTACCGGTTTCTCTCCGTTTCTTTCCCCTCTCCCCCCACCCTTTCTCGCTGGTGCCCGCTTGATGACGTCGAACGTGCACGCACAGGCACGCTCATTGTCAGACACGCACATACGGACGCGCGCGGCGCGCGCGACGTTGACAAGGGCGATCCGACGACGGTCCCCGACGCCGAGTCTCCCCGGCGGTATCCGGAGGATTCGTCCGGCCGCGACGCCGACGCTTCTTGTCGGAGGGGGAGGGGGGGAAGAGGCATCTTATCGGCTTTCCCTCTGGCGAGGCGCAGTGTTGCAAGATTCGGGCCGCTAGCACCGCACCACTAC
>VBVQ01005847.1:0-10768 GCA_011636635.1 Tetramorium simillimum | reverse complement strand
CCCCCCCACGTTTGCTGTATCCGTCGGACGCGACGGGGAAATTCGCGCGAGAACGCCCCGCGATCGCACGCTCACCGATGCAATATCAATTCCGCGATGATTGACATCCGATGGCTTTTTCTAGAGCAGGAGGAGGAGGAAGAGGAGGAACAAGGCGACGTGAGTGAGGGCGAACTACCGTTTCCTCCCTCTACCCCTCCAGTTGGATTCACGCTGGACTTACTGCGGTGGATCGCGCGAAAATTGGGAAATAAACGTCGACGCGAAACGCTGACCGGGATAGATCGCTCCGGGAAATCGAGGGACGGGGAAAAAACAACGCGGCCCAAATGCGCGGGAAAAAGGCGGATACGCCCTTTTCCACGCTTTCTCGTTCCTTCCGCGAAGGCGCGAATAAACGAGAATGGATAAACGTTAAGAAGCTATCGCGCTGCAATTTTTTTTGTATTCCATTACCTCATATAAAGACTAGAAAATGTGAATTTCTCGTGAGCGTTCAGCTCGTCGCTACACCCTCGTCACCGGTTTAAACGCGAAAAAAATATAGAAGAACGCGAATGAGAGGAACAGAACTCTCTCGCGAGTTCTCTGCAATGAATTTTCATCTTTCTTAAAAGGCGTTCGGATGCAACAGCCAAGATACTCCAAACCGCGTTTATTAACATGCAAAAAATACACGGAGGCAGAGACGGTGAGAAGGAGCACTTTCGTGCCGGTAAAAATGAATTTTCATCGCTCGCCCGTCCTTCTCAGGCTCTCCGGTATCGCGTTACACTTTCCGCGTTGAAATCGAAACGCGACATCGCGGAGGGACGGAAGGCAGGAAGAGTCGCGCGGGCGAGGTGAAGGAAAACACTTGTACGCGGAGTGCGATTCCGCGTTTCTGCCCTCTCGCCGGACACGGGACACGGGATACGGGAAGGAGGAGCGGCCTGAGAATGCGGGAGAGCGGCGAGGGGCTCGGCCAGGGCACCTACCTGTCATCGTGCAGCCGCTTGAGGTCGGTCATCTCGCGCTCGAACTTGAATTTCGACACCTCGCAGAGCAGGGCGTCCCGCTCGCCGACGACCTCGGCGAGCTCGCGCTGCAGCCTCTCGATCTCGGCGTACTGCCGGCTGATGAGCTGGTTCTTCTCCTCGATGATGCCCTCGACGTCCTGGTCCAGGAGGGCGCCCGGCGGAGGCGCCGTCTCGCCGCCACCGCCGCCGCCGAGGATCGCGCTCATGCCGTTTGTTTACCGTCGTCCCCGCGCCCTCGCGCTCCGCGCGCGAACGCCGCTCTCGCCCCTTCCCCTCCGCCCCGCGTCGAGGGGACGCACGACGTCGTCGTCGTCGTCGTCGTCGTCTTCGCGGACGCCGCCACCGCCGCCGTCGCCGCCGCTGCCGCCGTCACCCTCGACACGCCGTCGACACGATCGCCGCGAGTGGCACGCGCCGATTCACGAACCCGGGCGGCCGCGAGCTCGCGTCACCGTCGGCATACCTTCACGCACCAACGACACGATCAGCGAATGTCACTGCAGCGCGCGCGAGACGAGGCGAGGCACGCGCGATGCGACAGCCCCTCGTCGCACACTCGCCATATTGCGAACGGAGCCGCGGTCGCGTTCCCCGTTCCCCGCCGTCGGACCGAGGCCGGGTCCGGTTCCGCCGGTCCGCCGGGCCGGCCGCGACTGCGCGTGCGCGCGCCGCGCCGGCCGCTGGGACGCGTGGCGCCATCGCGCCGCTCCTGTTCAGTACTAGGGATCCGCGATTTTTAAATGAAAATTGATATATGAATATGTGTATCGATAAAAATGAAAAAAACCAATTCTAACAATAAGTAATTCTAAAACAATAAGCAATCCTGGTAAATATGCAGTATAACGTCCCTCCCTCCGATTTTCATAAATCTTTGTAAAAGACCCCGCACCAACCATATGGATTTTGGTTCCCGGTCAAATTGTCTGAAATTTTAGTATGTTGTATTGCTTAACCTCCCGATCAAAACTCTCAATAGGACCGAGGTCTGAAAATCAATAGTTTTTGAGATGCGTATGATTAAAGTCGAAAAAAATTGCCATTTTCCGACTTTTAACTGTACGTATCTCAAAAACTGTCCATTTTTTGACTTCGTGCCCATTATGACGGTCCCATTGAGACTTTTGATCGGGAGGTCAAACAATACAACATACTAAAATTTCAGACAATTTGACCGGGAACCAAAATCCATATGGTTGGTGCGGGGTCCTTTGTATATCGGAAGGGCGTTATACTGCATATGTGCCGTAATCCGTAAAAACAGTAATAAAGTAATACTAACAATAAGTAAGATTATTGTAAAAAAAATCGAAGAATTGATATATCAACTTTATTATTTTTTCAATAGTTAAATATTTTTATATTACTTTAATGATTCTTTTAACATTTTTTTTAGAACATTAAAAAAATTTTTTTCAATATCCTTAAAATTTTTAAATAAATCAACATCATAAAATTTATTTTATTCGTCACTAATAAACAATTTTTAATGTTTTAAAACTTTCTTTTTTATTTTTGTATGCAAGTTTATACAGAAACAGAAATAATGGAATAGACTTTCAATATTCATAAAAAAAAATCGAATATCGATACATCGGATCTCCAAAACATCGGTAGTTAATAATCGATTAATCGACAAAAAATATCGGACGTTCGATTACGTATGTAACCTCGCATACCCGCTCGGTCGACCGAGTCGTGGTCACGCGACGGACTTCAAGTCGCTACGGCAGGCGGCGCTGGGACCGATCCCCCTCCACCGTCGCAGGGCCACGGTCTCGCAGATAACCTTAAAAGTACGGGAACGTGACCGCGATAGGACGACCACGTGATAATAGGCGTTCGCACGGCCCGTCCAAGTGACAATTGGTACCCTGCCGTGACGCGCGTGCCGGAAGGCCGACCTCTCTCACTCTCGTTGCATCTCGAGAGCGCGCGGGCGGAGCATGCGAGTGTCGACGGGTGTTTCCGAGCCGAAAGCGCGACTGCCGATTCAAAAATGCTGCTCGCGGAACCTCGTGCACTCGCGTCGCAGATCTTCTCCGAGCTGTCGGATCTCCGGGAATGCGGGCCCCGTTGTCGCGGTAACGCCGTACAGTGATCCCAGCGACGCGTCGTAACGCTCGTCCCTACGTGGCGGGGATTTAAACGCCGCATGCTTCTCAGCGAGACCCGATGGCACATGCGGTGGTGTTGAGAGGTTATACATGCTCTTCGTAGAATCGCGTTCGCGCGACGGGAATCGATCGCGCGCGCCGCTCTTATGTCCATTTCTGTCAATGCGAATTAGATCTAATCGCGATTTAATTTTTCTTCTGGTTTTAGGAATTAGAAAAAAATAAATTTAACTCAGATTAAAGTTAATAAATAAATTGTCAAACATTAGTTTCTTGCGAAATTGAGCTTCTCAATAAATACAAGATTCGCAAATTTGATTTATTTATTTAAAAATAAATTTATAATTTCTTCCTTTTCTCACGCTTCATTTTTCGTCGCGTTGTATATTTATAAATATTGCGAGACGTCGCGGAATAACGCGCATGTTTTCTTCAACATGTTTTGAAAGTTTTTGTATTGTTTTCGCTTTGAAGCTTCTCAATACTTTGGTAGTTGTAACTACGAGATCGTAAATATAAGTGCGACAGAATCTCTTGGATAATAAAGGAAATTTGACGTTTCAATAACGTGAAATTATTGTTTACAGAAATAGTATGTTATTCCGTTGTACATTCATGGAAGATTGTATTGTCGACATTTGAAGATGGATTGTGACGAAAAGAATTTGATAAATGTTAAATGTTTGCAATTTCACGTATATATACCTTAAATTCAGTGCTTGTGTCGTGTCTCTGTCATGCAAGATACTGGCAACTGTTACCCTGTGAATTTTGATTGTAACAAGAATCTAGTGCCTCCTTGGAAAGGTATCCTACTACAAGTGAGAAAACGTCGCCACTAGTACTAGTAGTTCAAGCCACAGCGAATCATGACTGAGATTAGTATAGATAGTCTACGACATCTCATCACACACTTCGCAAAGAACACATACAGAACCAAGGATGCAGACGTTACGGTAAACAATTGTCTCATAAATATTTTTTATTACAAGTAAATATATTTAATTATAATTTGATTACGATTAAACATGCTAATGTTGAACTCTTTATAATATTAACGGAACATGTATCTTTTTTTTTTTCAGAATAAGGAAATAATGCAGAGATGTATGCTGCTTGCGGCCTTCGATTATGAATATTCTACAATAGATAACACCGCGGGTGATCTTTGTGCGCATTATCCCAGCTACCTTATAATATTAGAACACGACAAGTTTCGAAGTTCAAAGAAATACGACACGCCAGTGTCGTCGCCGTACACGATGGAAAATACGTACGAAAGCATATATTTAAGGAACAATCTTCTCAAACTGATAACAAATTCAAGACTTGCCAGATGTCGTTCAAGATTTCCGGTGCCAGTGATACTTTACAAGGGTAGGCATGTATGCAGATCCTCAACGTTATCCAGCAGCCCAGAAATGTTCGGTAGAGCTGGATTAAATTTTTTGCTAGCTAGTGTAGCTAGCGGCAGCGCCAGTGCAGTGCAGGTAGAAGAAAGTTTACCTAAGGAAGAATCAAGGCTCACTGATTTGAAAAATACAGTTAGAAATAACGACATAGAACTTCTCAAGGCTCTTAATGTAGGAACCATCGTAGACTTCATGGTAGAGAAGAAGAAAGTCAAATATGGGATGACGTAAGGATGATACTAAGTATTTCTCTTGTACTTTGTGTATCACAAAGCAAATGTAGATGGTTAGGCATTATTTAATTGTTAAATTTTGCAATTGCAAGAACTTAATAGTGTAATTATTAAAAGAAAATTCTTGATTTTGTGTAACAAGACTAGATAAAAAACAAAATATAGCTCTATAATTAAACTGTTCATTTTATTGAATCATTAAACGTTAAGTGAGGATCATAGTTCATAATAACAATGTTTAGAATGAAGCATGTACAGCTTTTCCAGAAGAAAACTGCATATATAGACAATAGCTATTCCAATAAGAAGATGTCCATCCTCAAAAAAACAGTAAAGTTCCATAATAATAGTTTTTAGTATGAGCAGTCTGTTTTATTCTATGTAATCCACTTTTAGAGGCCCTTAAACAGAGCTCTTTTGTTCGGTACTCAGCGTAACGTCGTCGGAGAAGGTAGACCAAGCGAGGAGGTACAGCGACTTTAACCTCATTTCACTGCCATATCCTGGATGTGAATTCTTCAAGGAATTTAGAGACCAAGATTATCGATCGAAGGACCTGGTGTTTAACTGGTGCCAGAATTACATAGACGCGCCAATATACGTACCTGAAGACTCAATCTCCAGTCAATTACGAGTCAACTGGGATCAGTACACGGAATGGAATCTAGTCAAATTAACGCAAAACTATTTAAGATTAATACTGAGATATCTAAGTGAGAGTAATAGCGGATTATTGATTCACTGTATCTCAGGTATGGAACGGACATATTGTTTTATTAAAATATTCAAAATAAATATTTCATAATAAGATTAATATATATACTGTTTACAGGATGGGACCGCACACCGCTATTTATTTCATTACTGAGAATTAGTTTGTGGGCTGATGGAGTCATTCATACAACGTTAGATTCGTATCAACTACTGTATTATACCATCGCCTATGACTGGATGCTTTTCGGTCATGATTTAGCAGATCGGCTCAATAAAGGAGAAGAGATACTTTTTTTCTGTTTTGATTTCTTAAAATACATTGAAAGCGAGCACTTCAGCATACACAAACATTACGAGAAAACGTTGAAGCATACTGAATCAGAAACTTTTACGATTGACAGCGATTCGTTTGAAATCATTACAAACAACAGTTTCAGCCCTAAGAACAGCTCATCTAGTTCTATTGAACAAAATAGCGTAGATGGTGATTCATCGCCAGCTGTATTTTTTACTGACTCCTTGGATAATCAAGATGACTCACGAAACATTGTGTATGATTATTATAAAAATTATTGTATATTTTCATGTTCTCTGTTATATATTTCAGATTAGAGATTTTTAATATATATTTATATATATATTACAGGAATATTGTACACGGGACACTTAACACATCTCCAAATAAAGAAGCTAGTGCCGCACAAGAATCGCGTCCATCGTTCTCCGCAAATCGAACATCTCCGATTGGTGTTCCCATACCACGCAATTCACATGTTCGACAACGAAACGATTCAACCTCTTCAGGCGATTCGTGGCAATTGGTAACAGGAACTGGTAGCCTGTGTGGTTCCACGACTGCTAATGCCCCACATCTGGACAACATATTAGCACCCGACTCAGATTGCAAGCCATCATGTACTACCTGCCGTAGAACGCGGCGTACATCACAAGAACGCAGCGTGAACGTCAATGACGATGAAACTTGTGTATCTCATACACAGTGAGTATTTAGTGTAAAAATCTCGATTTAATCGTATTTCTTTTATATAATTTGCAACTTATATTAAAAATTTGATTCCAGACGTAAGGAACGATTGCATTGTCTTCGAAATATATTTTATAAGGCTTATGGACCTCATGGATTTCGATTGAAAGACGAATCAGGTGGAATCAGCCAATATATTGGAAATATTGTTGGAATGACTTCCATTCAACGCACATCCTAGTGACAAATGTTATTAAGTGACTTTCCAAAAGCATGAATTTCTCCAGGAGTCGACTTTTCTATTCTAGAATCGTTGAAACATTTTTTATGTCCCAATTAATTCTCATGTTCTCTAATCTAATAATATATAGGTTAAAAATATATCTTGCATGTCTCATCTAAGATCGGTATTCATAGCCCGATCTTATAATTCAAGATTGTCTTAAATCTGGCCACGAGCAATCTTAAGATTCCATCCAATCAATGAAACGTGATGGTTCATCTTGAAATCGTACCTAAGACGATCTTGAATAGGAATGTGCATATCCGCCTAACTTGTTTTTTCTAACATAAGGTAAACGGAATTACGCCACTTTAAGCAAAGACTAATTTTTCATAAGCTATTTGAAAAAAAGTAAAGTGGTATAAAATAAGACTATAAATTTTATCTAAAGTTAATATTGTAAATTAGGGAAAACATGAAATTTGAAAATAAACAAAAATATTTTTATTTATAAAAGAATTAAGTGTGAACTGTATGTCTTTAATTACGTCACCGAAATTCTAGGATGTCCCGATTTACGCCACTGATATGTACTAAATGACGCCATCTCATCTAATCTGTTTTCAGTATAAATATTATAGTAAAAGAAATTAAATTATTACATCTATTATCTATTATCTTTTAAACATATTAATATTGTACAAAACTAAAGCACTTTGTACTAGAACACAAAATTACCTTTTTTTTTCTTTTTTTATCACTTTTTATGAAAGATCACATTAGATTTATGCATACTTAGGACTATTTTATACGTTTTGATGATTAAGCATATATAATAAGCTACGGTGGCGTTGTTCAGGTCAGTGGCGTAATTCTGTACGTTTACCTTAATCAAACACGATGTAAATAGAAAAATAAGAAAATTGTAATTTAAAAGAAACTTGAGAGAAACTAATAACAGATTAATATAGAACAAAGGATCTTAGAATATTAAAAGTCGACTAAATTGTTAATAATGCTTTTGTCCAATTGATAATTTTATAAAATGAATTTATAATATATTATAAAACGAAAATGAGACGCTTGTACATAATTGTTCGTTTCAAAATTGGACTGTTATATAAGATGTAGCACGATATGTGCAAACATAATTGAATAAAACTTGATATTTTTGTATGTGTCTACATAGGCAAATATGTTATTATCACATCTATCTCTTTCCACATAAAATTAATGTCAATTCTTACTAATTGATCATCAATATCTTCATAAACTTACAGATAAAAAGAACTTGGATCTTTTCGATAAAGTATTTAGAGTCCCATATTTGAGACAATAAATTATTAAAAAAAAAACAATGTAATAATTTTTTCTTATTTTAAACATGATATATTTGTCTTAAAAAATATTTGTAAATATATTATGTATATATACATATATATATAATATAAAAACTATATATATATATATTTATATACAATTTTTATATTCTATATATGTATATTGAGAATATAATTTATTATCACAGAAAGTTATAGATTCATCACATGGACAATTCTCGATGGTGGCACGTATTCTCTACAGAATGGACATTGCGGTTTGACGCGTAACCACTCACTGAGACAGCTCCAGCAAAATAGATGACCGCATAGCGTCGCAGTTGTTGCTGTTGCTTCAAGACACAATTGACAATTGTAACTGATGTACTCAGCAGTAGGTATATTTACAGCGGTAGTGTTTTGCACTGTGCCACTCTGCCAAATTCTCAACAGACATTGAATTATAGTAGCAATTCCTAATAATCTTAATCCCCAACTGACAGTATCCACCGGTCGAGGACCATATACCTTCAAATTATTATATAAATGTAACAAGATTGTGATATTGTGAACATCTTTCCAAAAAGCATGAAATTTACCTTTGTATAATCTAATCCAGCAACTCTCCTACCCAAGCTATAATATCTGCCATAAATGTAAAACATCCCTTTGTGGAATAATACAATTATTGGTATCATTATGCGCAATTTTGACAGTAAAGTGTTCAAAAATGTCCTCGCCGCTGGAGTCAGCTCACTATGTGGATGATTCACACGCGTTTCCAACTGTTGTAGTAATTTGAGCAACATCCTCTCGCCGAGGCATTCTAAAATTGCAGCTAATACCCTCACCTAACAAGGAAAAACAACAGAATTTAATTAAGTTATTGGAAAGTATGCTTAATGGATCTCTCGAGCCGAACCTACAGTTAACGTTGGAACTTTACGTTGCTCCAAATTGGCCTGCACTATACCGGTGTATTCCTCGCCCAACGTCTGATTGCCCATGCCCGACGTGAAAACAAAGTATAACAACTTAAGCGGAACATCAGAATGAATGTATTGAAGCAGCGTTCTGTGCACTCCAAAATTCTGCGATATCTCGGACAGCTTCTCCCGCAGATATTTTACAAAATCATCATCCCGTTGATGCGATCGCAGTATTTCCGCCCGACTCGCGCACTTCAGGCTGCGATTTGGCCAGTTCTTGTTGGTCCCCATCTTTCGATATCGCGCGTTAATTTCGTCGCGTTATTAAAGGGCGAAGATGTTCACGCGTGAACTCTAAAAAAGTTTCGTTCAAGGTCCAAAACATTCCCGTCATTCTGATGAAATTATTCCAAACGTGGAAGGTAACGCTAGGTTCGCTCGCTTTATTCACCCTCCCTTTCCGCGCTGAAACGAGACGGATGATCGATTCGGAGAAAGGAAGAGCGAGAAATCCAAGTACAGAAAATAATTTTTCCAACTCTAAAAAAAATTAAATAACGATAAAAAGTAAGTTAAATCGAAATTAAACTTGAATAAAATATAAAGTAATGATTTCCTTAGAAATTATAATGTAACATTATAGACGAGAAAGATGAGAAATTGAGATTGCGCGCGCCATATAGTTGCAACCATTTGAATGAAACGCGACCGACGATACGCTGCGCACTTGGCGCCACCGAACTAGCGATTTTCCCTAGACTCGGTCGGTAAGGTAGAACCGGCGGCCCCGACTCGCCCGGCTTCGGCTGCGTCGACGGCGAATGGCGGCGGTGCGTGCTGGCGGCTAGATGGCACGGTAGCGGCGCGGCGGCGAACGGCGGAGAGGCATCGCCCTAGATAACGGTAGAATCGCGCAGTGGTGTCGCGTTGTCTTCTCGCGAGAGTGCGAAAATCTAGGCGGCGGGGGTACAGGAAGGGTAGGCGGCAGCAGGAGAGAGAGAGAGTGAGAGAGAGAAAGAGAGAGGTGCGTCCGTCTGCGTAATCAGCGTCTCGTCGTCGCCGTCGTCGCCTTCTTCGAGGCTCGCGTTGCCCTCGTGAAACCGCGGAGCCGAGTCGCGTGTGCCTGCGGGATCGATCGGTACACGCACTGTGCCGATATATCGGGCGTGCTGCTTGTGCCGAGCAGCTCCAAGACGAGCCGAGGACCCGGTTAAGCGCCTACTGATCGTAACGTGCGACGCGAAATCCGTCGGCCAGTGCAAAGTTAGTCGGCCAGCGGCGAGAGAACCGTTCGAGAACGGCGAGAACGGTCAACGTACAGAAGCGGCTTCGTCGTGCTCCCCATGGACTCGTGACAGTGCGGCGACGGAGAGGCCGAGCCGAGTAAAAAAAAAAAAGAGAGAGCGCGCGGGCGGGCCAGGTAGCCGCTATTCATCGCCGAGATCTCTCGGACGTGGCGACGAGGAAGAGACGGACGAGAGACGGGCCGACGAGGGACCTGAAGGGGGAAAAGAAGAAGCGAGAGCGAGCAAGAGAGAGAGAGAGAAAGCGCACAGGCTTGCCTCTCCTGCGTGCGTGTGTACGTGTATGCGCGCCTGAGAGCCGCCGAGCCGACTTGCGCGAGCGACAGAGACGGACGGAGACGAGTGAGGGAACGAGAACGACGGGGAGAATTATCGAGTGAACCCTGGGAGATACTGTGCTCGGCGAGCGAGGAGCGTGGGGCACGTCAGGAGGCACGAGAGGTAAGGATTCGGGCCGCGAGACGGGAGCCGCGGCTTCTAAAAAAAGAATCGTCTCTTCTCTCTCTCCCTTCC
>VBVQ01005846.1:0-10777 GCA_011636635.1 Tetramorium simillimum | reverse complement strand
CAAAGAATCAGTTATAAACTGTTAGATCATTTTTTAGAAAAATGATAATTATAATTAAAAATAATTATACATTTAACAAGTTTTGGAAAACGGTTTAAATACTTCTTACAATTTTCTTATTAAAAATCTATTAATATATTATAAATTTAAAAAATTAATGTAACAAATAAAAATAAATTTTCCACTTATTCTTGCAATCTTGTAAAGTATTTCATAAACATTTCACACGTTACATTTAAATATTTACATATTTTTTATATATTTTTAATGTAATTTTATATTATATTACATATTTTATATTTCAATATAGACAATTTTTGGCGCTTAACGTGTTAAACAATATAATTAATAAAGGTAGATATACTACCTTCTTTTTGGTCCCAAAGCTTGTGCTTGTAAGTCCAAAGTTTCGAACAATTCATGCACTGTGCAAAAATAGAATGTTTAGTAGAGCTGCAAATTTTTATTTCACATTCCAACCAGACCTAGACTACAGAGGTAGCATATATATGTTATATATGTTAATTTACTAATGCGGTACAGCATTATACTATGTTAACAATTGATCATCTATTTGATTCAATTTCTTAATATATTGCACTTACCGAATAGTGAGCACTGGTTTCGATGCTTTACTTAATAGTAATGTGCATATAATATTTATGCACATGTGTGCATATAATATTTATGCACATGATATAAATATAAAAAAATTACTCTTGCAAAACCCATATTTATACTTACACTAATGTATCATGTACATAAAAATAAGTTTATAACGACATTGTTCATAACAATATTAGTATATATATGTATATATGTCAAACATATCAAGCTGTATTAGTAATGATTTCAAATGTAGACATGCAAAACACAGTGCGCTATTTAAACATCGATTTTGTCTAAAGTATTGTCCCATAGGCATATTATTTTACTTACCGGCTATAGTAAGGTCGACTAATGCCTTATCCTTCTGTATATGCAATGCTGTCAGGAAGAAGAACAGAGCACCGATTACTTCCACAAACATTGTCAGAAACATTGCATATTGTAGGCTGCGGAACTCGACAGCTACATTTTGAATGTCATGAATATTAGATTGTTCTCCTAAATTCGGCAAGAACAATGACTTTAATCCTTCTGATATCTAAAAACAAATTAATAATTAATTATTTGTGACGAATTAGTAGCGAGTTTATTTTTACATACAAGTCCAATAAGGTAAGGACTGCCTGCATCTCCAAGTGCATGTGCAATGAGTATTTGGAATGCTTCTGCTGTGGATCTCCTTGTGGGAATTACTACGTACTGCAATAAAAAATTTAATTTATTGAAATATAAATAATTATAAAAAAATTTTTTTTATAATTTAATTTATTTATAATTAAATTTAATTTATTGAAATATAAATAATTATTAAAAAAATAATTTTTTTTCTTAAAATATCACTTACCAACAACATATCTGCTACAATAGCCCAATTCAAATTTAATGACAACTGACCAAAGAATACTAATGTATAACAAAGAGTAGAATTTGTATTGGCAGTAATCATAGCGAAGAATAATAAAGGAGCACTTATTAGAAGACCTGCGGCGCATATCAGAGGATCAGTTTGCTGCCAATAAACTCGTAATTTTTGTGCTATACAAGAGCCTAAGGGTACACCTATTAGTCCGGATGCCATACCAATTAATCCAAACTTATATGCAACACTGAAACATTGTAAAACAATAATTATATAATAATATATTTTTATAATATATGAAAAACATGAATATTAAAAAAAACATACTCGTCTGAATCAACTTTCTCTCCAGAAGGAAGTAATTTGAAACCTAATTCTAGATATGTTGGCGCCCACCATGCCAAAGCACCAGTGACAAACGCCACGCAAGTAAATCCTGCAGTAGACAGCATAAAGCTTGAACTGAAAACCATGTCATTAATATAGCAAGTGTAGTATTAATTATACATTATGAGGAAAAACTAATAGAACTTTGATTATCTGCCTATTTATACTATCAGTCTCTATTTACTGTTATTTAATCATATTATGATGTGTTATAGCTATCATTTAGACTTTATTTATAATTCCAATGCTAATAAAAAATAAATATTAAGAATTTAATTTAATTTTGTTATGTATTATATAACAAAATAAATTAGATGAATCAATCTACTTTGTTGTGAGAGAGAGAGAAGCATCTATTCAATTATAGTCTTAGCCTCATATCTTGATGAATAATTAAAGATTTCTTGTATACAGTTCATGTTGCATTTTATCTAAACAATTAATAATGAATAGAACAATAAAATATAAATTACTAAAATAAAAAGTATTGATAAATAAAAGAATATATATGTCCCACTTCTTATTATAATTTCAATGAAAAAAATATTGATGATACATACTTTTTTAATAACTCCTTGATATCATAGGACCATGCGGTACTTGTCAAATGAATGCCTCCTTCTCGTTCACCTCTGATAGGATCTCTTACTACAAAGAGTAATAAAAGAATCGCTACAATACCTAATGCAGGAGTAATACGTAATCCCCATTCCCAGTGACCCGAAATACGAGCTGTTTCACCTCCTGTGATATATCCTAAACCACTAAAATAATATATATATACATGTGACAAGTATTAAAAAATATATTATATTCTAATCATGCAACATATAACTAATATACCTTCCAACGGGAATGGCAAAGTAAAATAGGGCGAGCATTTTAGAACGTACATCTTTTACAAATAAATCACTAATAATTGTTGGCGCAATTGTAGAGTAACTAGCTTCTCCTATGCCAACAAGTGCTCTAAAGAATAGGAACCATCCATATGTCTAAAATAAATTAAAAATATACATAAGACACATACCACATATTTTTGCATATAGCAAAATTATATGCATATTTTCATGTTAATATCGGGTTGAATACAAGATTATTCTTATATCTGATCATAGATTTACTCTGAACTCTTTGATATGAAAGAGATATATTTACTTTCATGTAAGAACCAATAAATGTCGTTAGGCACCATAGAAATACACCACCGCTCATAATAAATTTTCTATTATAACGATCTCCAAGATATCCAAATAACGGCGCAAACACCATGTAACTCAGGATAAATGCTGTTTGTAATAATCCAGACTTATCATTGCCGATATTAAAATCATGCTGGATGGAGGACAGTACTCCTAAAATTAAAATCGAGTTTTTCTTATAAATAAGCTAAGCGAAATGACGCTTCCTATAAAAAAAATCATTTACGATGTTTCATCAATTGGTAAAAACCTTGTTAGAAATTAATTGATTCGAAACGGGTCGTAAAGCAAGAAGCGACTCACCAGCGACCGTAAAACGATCCATGTAATTGATAAGATTAACGAAGCAGAGGATCGCGACCGTGATCCAGTCGGTCAGCGCGATCGAGCGCAGTTCCGAGGGCATGGTTGCTTTCACGCGCGTCGTCTCCGGGTCGTCCTGATCCGCATTTACCGCACGATACTTATTTTCCGCGTTAACGGGCGCTCGATTGTCTACCATGGCGCGACGAGTCCCTCGGTATCGCCGCCGTTAATCACGTCGCCCTGTTGGAGATAATGCGATTCGTGAGCGGCGCGAATTACCATTGATTTCAGCTACCTCATTTCGCCCGCCAGTCAACCCGCCTGGCCGGACCTAACCTCAAACCCTGCCGACGTCGCTTCGCCGCGCGATGACAAAAAACTGTTTGCGAGCATCTTGGAGCGTCACGCCACGCGCCGCGCACGATCACACCACCTCTGATTGAACTCCAAAGTGGGCAAAAGTGGGATTGTGCCGCGTGTGTGTCTGTATGCGTACGTGCGTGCGTCGTGTCTGTCTCCGAAGTCCGATCTCCGGCTCACTCCGACTCCCCGCGCGCACGCTAAATATTCCGTATTCGTGCGTGAACGCCGCGTCAGACGTCAGCGACGAATCGCTGGCGCACGCGGCGCGATATAATTGCGTCGAGTAAATAGCCGTAGATCGCGCGATTGATTAGGATTGATCTTCGCGCCAGCTGACACTCGGCGGCTTCCGCGTGCGGTGCGATTCGTCCGCGTAACACGACCCCGCGGGATTCACCCTTTGGACCCGTCTTGGCTGGCGCGCTTCTCAGCACTCCTCTCGAATGTCGAGGCGACGGCTCGCCTCAGCGAAATTCGCACGTCCGCCAAGTCGTTAAACGCTGATCGGTCAACCGATCCACCAGCGCCCCGCCGCGCTCTGCACCGCGGCCGCGGCGTCGTTGAGGAGGGTAGAGGGGAAGTCGGAAGTCTCGCGGAGCCGAGATAGCGAGGAATGCGCGGTCTCGACTCGAGCGTCGTCGACCCGCGTTTAACCCACGGCCGCGTACCTTGACGAGGTCACGTCGTTTACCTGGATCCAAATCGCTCTCCTGTAGTCCGCTGGTATATATGTATATAGATATCGTTGGAGAAAAAAAATCCAGCGTTCGAGAGACGGTGCAAGTAACGCGCTAGGTACACCTTTAAACGGCACCAGGCCGAATGACCAAAAAAAAAAACCGTGGTCCGAAATGGGACCACGCATACATTTAATTTAATGTCGGCCGAACCGGCTTGTGCGTGGGTGTCAATTTAGAAGTGGTGTAGGTTATGCATAAGTTACTGTCGCACGTCATCTCGCGTATAATTGTCTTTATTGAAGGATCTTGGCTTAGAAGAAGCTTCTGAGAAGCAGAGAGCTCGTTTGATAAGATATGAGGCATATAACGATTCCACTTGTCTATCTCCAAGGGATAGTTTTGAGTTTCATCTCCAACGGAAGTTTGGAGTTTGCGGGCTAAATTCAATTAATTATATTTTAATGCTATTAATTTGAATTGTATTCTCACCTTTCGTTCTGGGAAACCTAAGCAACTAGAGCGTTACTTGTAATATCTCGAAAGAGATTATAGAATTTAGCAGTTTGAAATTTATTCACTGTCATGTGTTTTATTTATGCAGGATTAATAGCCTTTTAAACAATGGATGACTCTCCATTGCAAAAAGTGGAGCTGCAGACGGATGTGTACATGGTGTGTTTGCAGCATGCTTTATCCACAGAGAACTTTGAAGTAATGGGCTTACTTATTGGTAATGTACGTAGAGCTTGGGATACTTTATGCTCAATATTCCTTTATTATTTCTTATACACATGATGAAGCAATCAAAGCATTAATTATCCCCCTTTTAGTTTGCTTGTGGAGTAGCAAAAATATCAGCTGTTATTATTTTGCGACGTCTAGATAAGAAGAAAGACAGAGTAGAAATATCTTCAGAGCAATTACTGAAAGCTGCTGCCGAAGCCGAACGATTAACTGTAGAATTAAATCGACCTATGCGTGTCCTTGGCTGGTATCATTCGCATCCACATATTACAGTTTGTCCATCACACGTTGGTGTGTATCATAAGTACTTTTCTTGTTAAAATGTTTTATTAATGTTTTTTGCATTCAATATTTTTACATCCCATTTTTGTTTTGCAGATGTCAGAACTCAAGCAACTTATCAAACAATGGATCACAGTTTTGTAGGATTAATATTCTCAGTATTTTCTGAAGGCAAAGAATCAAAAGTACATATATATATTTTTTTAATATTAATTTCTACATCAACAAAGGAAATTCACAGCCATTGATATTATATAACTAAAAGTAACGGAAAATAACTTATATAACTAAAAATCATATAAATCTTTAGTAGTAAATTGATGCTGTCAATAATCTGAACATAAAACTTCCAGTACATATAATTTATGTGGTCTTTCATAATTGTTGATGTAGATAAATTATATAATAATATTAATATAATAATGACTTTTTAATTTAAAGGAACACGAAATCTTCTTAAATTGTTTTCAATCGGACAATGGCGAAGCTACAGAGATACCATTAGAGATAGTACATACTCCGGATATTTCAGATAGATGTTTAAGAGTAAGATTTTAATTTTTTATAGTATTATAAAATTAATTCAAGGAGTCTTTTATTTGAAATTAAATAACATTGCAGACAATGACAGATCTGTCAAAAATTTTGGTACAAGAAGAAGAAGATATGGCTGAAGCCTGTAAAGATCATCCAGATGTCCTGGCTAGTATTCATAATGATGCTGGTATGTATATCAACTATTTATTATACGTTTTACATATCGATCGAAAATATTAAAAATTTAAATAGTTTTTAATGTCTAATCAAAGTAAATCATAAATATAGATTATTTTTATTTGCAGTCAGGACACGTGCGTTGGTTCATATAACAGATATCATTACAAAGCCTCTGGTACAAACGTTCGAAAAAAGAATAGCGCTAAATAAATTGCGTACTATACATCTCCGAAGACAATTACAAGAATTACAAAAGATGTGCAATGGATAAAACAATTTTGTCAGAGTCAATAATCACAAATCAATAATTTGTTTTCTCTTAAATAATAAACTTACGTAAAAACAAGATTTTAAATAAATATTTACTGAATTGAAATTGTCCATGTATTCTAATTATTTAAAACTTTTTATAATTTATTCGATATGTATGATTCGATATGTTTAATATGTAGATTTAACAAGGATTGTGACAATGGAATAAACAAAATTTTTAAATGTCATTAAAATTAAAAATTGCATTGTATATTGAGAATAGTACAATATATTAATAAAAGTTTTGTTGTATACTAGGTATGTACTTTCTAGTGTATACATTTCCTCATTTATTTGAAACGACAAATAGAAATTTCTTATCATTAATATTTATAATATTAACTAAATAAAATATTTAAAATAATCTTATATAAAATATTTCTTGTTTATATTTAACTAATATAGATTGTAGAATAATTCATTCAACTTGTAGTACATTCATTAAGCGAAAATCTTAAAACTAAAAGAAACGATGTAAAAAAAGGAGAGCAAAAGTTCAAGTAACAGCACAAAAATTATGTTTACATATGTAAAATAAATAACTTATTATTTATATATTTGCTATTTGCAGAATAATCCATTATATGTAAATGAAAATTATACTCTTAATTCGTTTGTACATGCATTGTCACAGAATCCAAATAAGTGACTTAAGTAGATTTTTTCATCTTTTATATTTACACACAGAGACTGATTGGAGAAAAATAAAAGAAATTATTATAATCTTGTAAACATTCGGACTGTTGAAACATGTAATTTCTGCCACGGTATTTGTTCACGATATGATATAAACATAGCAAGAGAACAGATAACCAATATAAAGCAAATACCAATAAAATGTGTTAAATTTCGACTTAAGATGTCTTTTTCAAAAGCAGGTTTAAAAAAAAAACATATATTTGTTATAATTATTATTATAACAAATACAAATAATTATCTGATAATTTTATTTTTATAAAATAGAATTTCTTTAAAAAAATTGTCTATTGTCTATTGTTTTCAGTAAAATATATAATTTTGAGAAAATAAAAGTTCAATCACTATTTCTTAAAACATTCAATATAAAGATCTGTTTTATAACAAATATAAACAGAGTTGTTTTGAAACTTACATTACTTATTTACAGATATTTGTAAATTTTGTATATATTTAATACAAAACATATTTATACATATATTTAATAGATACAAATTATAAATATCTCTTTTGAAAGAAAGAGACTTTAATGTTAGGAATCTATTCACAAAAACAGATATGTAATTAATTCGCTACAATTTAACATTTTTAATTATTATATTCATATTTTTTCATTGTACATTTTAATAAATTAGTCATACGAACGCGAATCTTTTAGTGATTTTTATTTTACTTTTCTTGAACAAAGATTGGACAGTAATTTCATATTTACATTACAAGAACAACAATATATTTAAATAAACTTAAATGTATTCAAAATATGGATTCTGCAGAACGAGAACAATTTGTAGGATTGGAGGAACTACGCGCTAACTTTTTACGAGGCAGCCTTTTGAGTAGAGTTAATACCTCTTTAATTTCTTGACGTTTTTCTGGATGGTATGACCAACAATACATTAGAATATCCTATAAAAAAATTGTAAAGTTTTTATAATTTTGGCATAGAATAGTATATGGAATTTACAAAAAAATCATTGTACAAATTGCACAAATGTACATGTTCTAAACTTTCATACATATATGTACCTTTACATCACGGGAAGCTTGCAAATTTGCTAAAGGTTGTTTCATTCCTTTTCCAACTTGCCAAATGATAGTTTCGGCAGGTTGACCTTTAAAAGGCCACTCACCACATAATAATTCATACCAGAGAGTCCTATTAGAAAATATATTTTTAAAATCTCATTGTTTATTTATATTTACCATACTTAAAAAATATATATATAAATCATATATACATGTCTTTTAAATTATCACATATTAATTACAAGAAATAATGTATTTTAACATAAACAATATCTTATTACATAATATAAATGTTTGAAAATTATATTATTGAATATTATGTTTTATAGCTTTTAAGATAAATCTTATACATTCAAACGTAAAAATACTAACCCAAATGCATAAATATCAGTACAACATGAATATGGGTATCTGTCCTGACTTCGATTTAATGGTGTTAGTTTTCGAATAATCTCAGGTGCTAAGTAACATAACCAACCTGGTGGTATCTTCAGCATTTCTCCTTTCCTAAATATTTATATGAAATGAGCTTATCTTAAATGTTAAAATATAACTTATTCGGCAGGAATAAATGTTATTCTATAAGTTATAATTTTACCTATTTCCCTCACACAATCTTGTAATGTTATATAGACCAAAATCTGATATCAGAATTTTTCCATTTCCTATAAATATGTTCTTGCTCCTAAGATCCTTGTGTATTATTTTTCGAATATGAAGATATCTTAAACCCCATAAGTTGTTACAAGAATAGAAGAAGTTGTTACACTATAAGATTATTTGAATATTTCTAATTTTAAAAAATTTTTAATACTTTAATTAAAACTTATGTTTTATTTATGTCTATAATACCATTTTTAATACATTAATATTATTCAATTCATTAAAATTTATCAAAATAATATTAATATGCATATAGACAACTTGAATTAAAAAATAACTGGAAAAAAATATTTACACACAAGTATCATATTTACCTGACAAATCTGTTGAGCTATAGAATTTATTTCACCTAAAGTAAATTTGTCTCTTTGTAAATGAAGACAAGTATAAAGTGTTATGCCTCTACACAAATCGGTTACTACAGCCAATCGAGGAGATTTCACACAAACTCCGAATAATAATAACAGATTGTCATGCTGTGTTGTACGGCATATGTCTATCTATAATAATCGAAAATATGAAATATCTCATTATTATTTAATTATAAAAATCTCTTATTATTGACAATTTTACGTTTTAATATAATCAATATAATTACATATTTTTACCTCAAATTTAAATTTTTTTAATATCTTCTCATCTTGCGGACTATACCTCGTATTTAAAACTTTAATTGCAATATCTCCATGCCAAAAACCTCTATATACTGTAGCATATCTTCCTTTCCCTAGCACACTTTTAATTCTTAATTCATCATATAAAATGTCCCATTCTTGCAGCAATATCTATAAAATATAAGTTTTAATTAGATATATTTTATATTTTTAATTATTATATTAAAATATTAATTAGATGTAAAACATACACTATCCTGTTGAGGCCAATGATATGTATCTTCTTCTTCGTCGTCTTCATCTTCGTCTTCTTCTTCTTCGTTTTCGTCTTCTTCTTCTTCTTCACTGTCAGAAGTCATGTCAGAGCTTGAGTCAGAATTCATATCAGAATGTAAATCAGAATTTACATGAACATGTCTGTTAAAGTTTGTGTCAAAGCTTGTGCCAGAGTTTATTTCAGTGCTTGTGTCAGAGCTTGTTTCAGAGCTTAGACGGTCCTGAGAACCAATTTTCTTTAATGGTTCTGAATCTGAGCTATTATTTCCGAAAGCACTTAGTATCTTTTCATTTTTATTATCCGAATCACTTTTCCTTCTTTTATTATTCGGAATCACTGGTTCAGGTCTGTATCTTATCTCATGCAGTTTTTCAGAAAATACTTCCTTTCTAGTCACTACATCTAGAAGCAAAATAAATGATAACATTTCGAGAATAAAACGACAAATCTGCAATACAATAACAATAAACACCTTTATTTACCTGGAAAATGAAACTGCTTTAGAAACATGTGTGTATTGTGACTAAAAGTGGCTGATAACAATGCTGGACTAGAAGGTGTTGAGCGATTATATCTCAAAATACTTAAACTAGGATCCTAATAAACATAAATAATAATTATTTATTTATACATATAGAACATATATAATTTTGCACCATTTTATCTACATTAAATTATCAAATATGCACAATATAAAATATTTATATATCATTATACATATAAAAATCTACTTATGTACTATTTGATATATTTTAAAAAGGTTTACTAAAAATATTTGACGAAAATTGTAACATACCTGATAAGTTATATTCATAGAAGATTGTGTACATGACAGTCTCCTCTGTCTGCGATATAAAGGAGGTAATACATTTATATTATTCATAGATGTCACACCAGGCTTCTTTGATGCTGGGCAAACACTTAGTAAATTACCTAAAATAATTTGTTTTTTGATTTACTATTAAACATTTATTACTCTTGAAAAAACTTTGTATAGTATAACTAGAAAAAACATGAAAAAAAAAACCTTAATAATCAAC
>VBVQ01005845.1:0-10775 GCA_011636635.1 Tetramorium simillimum | reverse complement strand
CTCCCTCCCTCCCCATTCACGCCGCCATTCGCGAAAGTCTGACGTTCATGGCCGCGGGCGGGAGACAGGAAAAGGGTGACTAAGTAGCCCAATAACGGTAGGGCTTTGCGTTTCATAGCTCACGGTCGGAAGCCAGCCGTTGTAAGAGGAATTTCAGGCCGTCGCGGGCCGGGGGGGATGCTCAAAGACCGTGGAGCGGCAAAGTGAAATATGGCGAATTTGCCTTGGAAATTATTGCGATAAGTCTGAGTGGCACTTAGGGACTCCAATTACACACGAGAGCGTTATCGCGACGCGCGCGCGACGAAATCCGGGTTTGGACATACCGCTCGGCCATTGTGCGGGAGCGTCGTTACTCTCGGTGCCTCTCGTTGTGTCGGATCTGACGATCGGCGGATTCTACGAGAGAGGAAATATGTATGTGTATATATCTCGGCGACGACGGATACGCGGAAGGGACGTGCGTGGAGATGGCAGTTGACGAGCCAACCAGTTGAGATCCGTGAATATCGCATCAGCAGCGAAACTTATTCGCGACAGGAGCATTGAATTTTGAAAAAAAAAAAATACCTCGTTACGTTGACGAAGAGAGAAGTGAATAGGGGAGACCGGGGCTAGTTGTAACACTTTTTAAAAAATCACTTTCTGTGTATTTTATATTAAGATTTTATTTACTTTATGTACGACATTTGGAAGTGTTATATTCTGACTTCGGAATCGTACATTGTTCCAAGGAACATTTTATTTAGAAATATAAGAATTACTTAGTTTTATAGAAAACGACCATTGCTACTTTTAGCCCCATTCTTGGGGTTAGTTGTAACATATAACGGGGTAAGTTGTGACAAGACACAGTTTATCATTATTACATATATTTACTGATAATTTTTAAATATTCAGTTTTTAGCGCTATTCTATTTCTATTACTTTTAGTCCCGGTCTCCCCTGGATCGGAAAGTCGTTGCAAATAAATTTGTGATTTGATCGAGAAACTTGACGATAATTTAGCTATAATATAACGCTGATGTAATTCATGTCTTGACTACATGTGCTAAGAGAAAGCGAAATTAAATCCTTCAGTGTATGTAAATAATTCAAATTGTGGCTAAACTTGTTGCGAATGAACCCCTGGCCTTATTTACATATTTCCATCGCTATGAAACATGCAACTCTCCCTCCTTCTCTTCTTCCCTCTCTCTCTCTCTTGCATCTAGGGTATATCATCTATCTATCGATTATGTAAACAGATTGCTTGCAATTGCGATATCGTGATGGAATATCGTTCCTCGACACACTCCCGAGTTAATCAGCGTCAGTTCTGTTTAACTTATTGTAAGTTGTTTCCGACGACTTTGGAGTTGTGAAATGTCAAACTCGGCAGAAAGAATCGTAAATGTCTGTCAAATGATTCAGATATTTTTCTCCATTTTGCGTTAGGCTTACGGTGACCATATTTGAGAAAAATAAAGGACACCGTCACCTACTCTTCTTCCACAAACAAGTGCAATGTAAATTTATTATCATCTTTAACTCTTAACAGGCCTTTTTCGACTTTTCCAAATCTCTGTGATTCTAACGGAATTTTGCATATTTTTTCGATATGTTAAGATTTAAATTATGATGAAACTATCATAAAATCTTCTAGCAGGTTTCAGGTATATGTAAAAAAATCTTTGAACCAAAATATTAATAACTTTTTAAATTATTAATATATTTTTCATGCTGGGGTCCAAAGAATCCCATGTGTCAGTTATGTGATTTTTTTGAAGTGTGTCATTTAGAGCCGGTTTTTCCAACTTCTTGGTTAGCTAACTAATAGTTCAATCATACGTCTAAACTTGTCTAATTTGAAGATAAAACAAAGATAGACATGATTTAACTATTAGTTAGCTTACTAAGAAGTTGGAAAAACCAGCCCTTAAGGATTAATATTACTTTCCTGAGTATAGATATGTACATATATATTTATATGAAAAATTTTGTAAACTAAAACAATTATATATAAAAAAGAAACACATCTTTATTTAAGCGTTACACAAAATATACAAAGGTGATAAAGACTGAAATATAGGACATTTTGAGGGAATTTTCAGAAATAAAGGACAAAAGTGAGTTTTCAAGAAAATAAATTTAAAAGACAGGCCTAATTAAAATAAAGAACTGTCCTCTGTAATATAAGACGGATAGCCACCGTAGTTATGCTACATTGTGTCGATAATATATCACCAACTTGAGACTCTGATCAAATTAAAATTCTCGTCGGCTCGTTTCGGCGTTGAAATAAAATCCCCGTATTGCGCAAAGTATCGGACTAAAAACAGGATCGTAATGACAGACTGCCGGGCTTTCGCCGAGGAAAGATGTATCAGTGACGCTCGCCAAGACTCATCGCTGAATTTTTCGCGCCCGGGAGACCCAACGTACGACGGCTCAGCAGTCCCGCGCGCAATCACGGGATACACACGGGCGCGTCCCCGATTAATGTAGACAAAAAGCGGGACGTCTGTGTCGTGAGAATCCGTTTCTCCTTCGATTCGCTTATTCGAGTGTGTGCACCTGTTGCGCATTTGTTGCGCAACGGCGAAACGCAGCGGATTATTCTTTTTTTTTTTCGGCGGCGCGTATCGCCGCGTCAAACATCAAGCATTCGTATGCAAACGTACTTCACTCGCGTGCAACGACTCCTAAGCACGCGCCGCTACGAGATCTCCCCGTTTAACTTACGATCGCGGCCGTTACTAATCGCCTCTGTTACCATTTACACCTTTCTTATAAATGCGGGAGAATAGGCGAAACACGAACAAGTCAGTTATAAAATCAATTCAATTAATACTGAGTTTATCGTAATGTTCCTGATAACGTATACGTAAAATTAGTGTATTGATGTTTTATATAATATAGATTTTTTTTTAACGATGACAATTCAATAATTTTCACTTAATTTAATAAAATATATTGACAAAATTAGTCTCTTACACATTTCATGGATATAAACACGATACAAAAGAAAATTTACATTTTTATTAGTAGTATGTGTTTTAAATTAAATAAAAATATTTTATAAAAGTAACAAACGATATTGCTTTGATATTATTGTTTACATTATATTGTCGAAAAGGTAGGTAATCGAGAAAGGGAACACGCGCGCTAAATATAGCCGAATGTAAGCTATAATTTTACATTTCATACTTCAGTAAATATAATGTACGCCATAAATACATGGAAGCGCGCGATACATATGATACAACAGAAATAAAAATATTTAAAAAGCCAAACTTAACGTTGTAATATTTTTGAAAACTGAAACATTTATAATTACAAACGAAAAATGTATATGTTATATCATTTGTTAATCTGAGTATTATATAATTCTGAAAATCTAATTTATTTATTTAATTGAAACAGCAAAAGTTACATGAATTTATAAAAGACATTTCAATATAAATACCTGTATCGATTTTAACATAAAAATTGTTTTATTTATCCGTAAAATTAAATCTATATTTTTTTAATAAAATACCATTTCTCTTTTAATATAACTTTTATTGGATACATTACGGATGTTATCAAGCATTACTGTGTTACTTTTATCTAAAAAAACATCATTGATTTCACCTCGCGATTCCGGCTTGTCGCGCCCTTAGCAAGTCTTTCAGACGAGGCCGATTAATAACGAGCGATCGTTTACACCTTTCCACGCCAGAGGGCACTGACGGCGTAATATACCGAAAGTGTACCGCGTCAGCACAGATTAATGGCGGGGGTCCTAAATGTTTTCGGCGGCGTGTGCGAACGCTCACGAACGCTCGGGGGGGGAAACGTCGAAGCGCGGAAAGCCCGGGGGCCGGAGATAGCCTACGGTCCGGGGATCTCCTGCGATCCGCAAAAAGTGAGCGGGCTAGAAGGAAGGAGCTAATCTTTCCGCACCAAATACAGCGCCAACGAAGAGAATCACGTGAACGGTAAAGTCGATTGAACGCAGTGATGCGTGGCGGTCTTGATTCTACGAGAAGTTTTTCCCTTCGGCAAGGGAAGTCTTACGTATTTATCGCTCGTTACACAGCGCGTGCGGGATCGTTGCATGAGATATGATTGCACTCTTAAATTGAAATTGTCAACTGGCATTTCTTACACGGATTTGTTTTCGAATTGAATTAAAATTGAAATGGAAAAAAATTCTGAACGCGAAAAGTAAAAATTTAATTTATTATAGAAAACTGCATTTATTTAATATGATTACATTTTTCGACTTACATATGTGATTAAATTAAAATTGTTAACTGACATTCTTATACAAAAAATGATATTATTTTTTTGTTATAACAAGACAGATTAATTTTTTTATTAAAAATTAAAAGGAAAAAATTCTGAACGCGAGAAGTAACAGTTTAATTTCTTATGGAAAACTGTATTTATTTATCTCCGCTTCTATGGCTCTAGTAAATTTTTTCCTAGAAGGAAAAGACGATAAAAGCACACAGCAATATCGGAGATATAGATCTTATCCTCAAATATAAAATATCCTTAAAACGAATCGCTGGAAATTGCGCTACGCTGCAAAATATCGGGGCTCTTACGCCGGGCGTGTAAAGTCAGAGGGGCGGTTAGTCCCCGAGAAACGTGCTGCATTACGTTCGTTTCGTCCCAGTCATAACTTGATAACGACAACGGAAAGTACGATTTCGCCTCCCCTAAATAAAAGCTTGCGCCAAGTTTTACGGCTCCCGACGGGCACTCTCGAGGCACGAGTCGATGACTCTTCGGCTTATTGACAGTTCCCGGTAATCCGGATACTTATCGGCAGAGATACGGGTTGGATGTAGGGTCGATTATCGAGAATAGTCCCCTGCGCTTGATTGGATTGCATGCATTGATTTATTCCGTTTGTATTTACCCTCTCTCTTGAGAGAGAGAGAGAGAGAGAGAGTGAAGTTTACGAATGCAATTCGATGCATTCGTCGACGGTGATTTTACCGTAATTTCGATCTACTTGAATTTAATAGACTTTAATTTACGACTAACATTTATCATGAAACTGCAGGAATGATTATGAAATCAGTGCAGTAGCATTTTGTGTAAATGATTAGAAGTGCTTTTCGTTTCGTCGTACGAGCCATCTCGATGCTTCGAGAACATAAACGAAATCTGTAAAATCAAATACCGTGCAATTCGATGCATTCGCCGACGGTGATTTTACCGTAATTTCGATCTGCTTGAATTTAATAAACTTTAATTTACGATTAATGTTTATGATAAAACTGGAGGAATGATTATGAAATCAATGCAATTTAGCATTTCACAATTTTCATACGTTTCACACCTGCCTCCGTGCGTTTTCTTATCAGCAACAGGAGAAACGTTAATTGGGGTTGTTTAAATAATTAGAAGTACTTTATTACTCACACAAGTTATTTCGATGCCTTGAAAATTTAAATGAAATCTGTAAAACTAAATACCGTGCAATTCGATGCATTCGCCGACGGTGATTTTGCCGTAATTCCAATTCTACTTGAATTTAAGTAATAGACTTTAATTAACGACTAACGTTTATGATAAAACTGGAGGAATGATTATGAAATCAATGCAGTTTGGCATTTCACAATTTTCATACGTTTCATATCTGAGTTTTCTTATCAGCAACAGGAGAAACGTTAATTGGGGTTGTTTAAACAATTAGATGTGCCTTATTAGTCGTGCGGGCGATCTCGATGGCCCGGGAGTACGAGCGAAATCCGTAAAAATCAGACACCGCGCTTAATAATTGTCCATTATTGTTCGTTATTGCATTGGGGAAAGTATTCGAGAAAGAAGACGGGTCGTTAAGGCGTAAACGCTGCGGCGTTTAAACGACTTTCAAAAACATTCCGCTCTTCTCGCGAAGGCGAAATTACCGAGACTCGCTCTGAATATTTAACGTTTCCTTCGAGTTTCCCGGATACCGGAAAAGAGGTGGCGTCTCGAGACAGACATACCTTCCGTCTCGGCATGCGCCGGTATTGCAACGCGCATTTAAGAACTCCCTTGTCCCGCGTTGATTCCTTCATTACCAGAAAGTGAAGTCTTTCTCCCTTAATCTCCAAGTTATTTTCTCTAAGGAGGCGCATCGTCCCTCCGGTAATTAAATCAAATTTCGAGAGAATTCGCGTCCGCGACTCTCTCTCCTCCTGTACACCGATACAACTTGAAAATATTTTTCAATCTCCCGCGCTCGCACGTAATAGGTATTTGTACACCAGATACTTTAATATACCGCGCTAAATAATTTCTTCTCTATCTCGCTATTCTCCACGATTTATTATTACTTTGCAAAGAAAGTGTAGGAGTAAATTTCTTCTTGTTTGAAAAACGAATAATATCCCATTGAAGTTGATATCGTTTCATAGCGTTTTAATAGCCGCGCATGCATGTAATTGCTAAGTTACGGATTATTATAATTTAATTATTGCATTGTTAATTTTGTATGAATTGTGGCTGTTTCCTAATTAAAGGATTAAATGGATGCAGGTATGTTTTGGTAATAATAATTAAAATTCATCAATTTTAATGTTCAATTGATAACCGTAATGCTATTATCTAATGCCACCTACGCATAATATTATAACGTGACGTGCGCAATTATGCCTGTAACTAAAGCGGAAGAAATTAATTGTAAAAATCGTCCGGCTCGTCTACTTGTTGCTGCGGATGCGATAACGCGAATAATTTCATCGAGTGCAACACTTTGCGATGTTATTACAAAATTGTTACGTCCGCGAAACGATATTGCATCACGCCGAGCAGTTCGTTTGCTTTCCTTACACGCAACTTTCTTTTTGATCCCAAAGTAGGATGAAGGGCGCGCGCTCTCGCGATATTATGAAATTTTACTAAGTACGGGCGAACTGGGGGATCCTCCTCCGGGGCATATACGGCGCCATATGCTGCGAATGCGTTTCCATCTGCGTCTTGGGAATGTTTCTGGCGTTATGTTTCCGTATTAACACCTGCTGTGGACCCCCTCGTTCCGCTCCGCCCCCGTGTGCACGTCCCTTGCACGAGCACTCTTGGAACGTTGGTGTGAGTTTCAATGCGACTCGTACGTTTTCTAAATCCACCGTGGCGTTGGGCGTAACCCCCGACGAAAGAGAGAGAGAGAGAGAGAGAGAGGGAGTGTGAGAGACTCGAGGAAAATTTCTTTCCGAGACCCTATTCGGGCGTCCCTTTCGCAGTGATGACCAATGTGCAACGTAGATCTCTGGAAGCTCTCCAAGATCCGTGGATCGCGTGATCATTTCTGGAAAATTAAAGTACGCCGCGTTAACTACACTGAAAAAAAATGTTGATAAATTTATAAGATGCATTTATTAAAGCAATTTTTTAAAATAGTTATTATTACCAAATATAATAATAACAACAACAAAGCTTTTGATAATAATTGTGGCCATTTCATTTTTATAACATTATTTTGTCACAATGAACTACATGTTTAGTTGAAACTATTTCACCAAGGTTCTTGGTGGTTTCATCAAGACCGCTTATTATAACCAATTATAAGCATTTTTTTTCAGTGATTTTCAAGAATAAAATATGGCCCTTTTTTTATAGAATATTTTCAAGAGTTATATTTTATTTTGGAGTGTATATTTGCAATTTGGGCACCCCAATGCATCTAAATTGCAAAATTTGTATCTCTCAAACCTACACGAGAGAAAAATATAGTTACTTTTGGCCCAACCATAATTTTGTAATATTTTTAACAATAAATATGATTAACTTAATTATATGCATCATTATGTTAACCATAATTATCGTTAAAAATATTTTAAAATTATGATTGAGATCAAAAGTAACTATATTTTTCTCTCAGAATGTGTAGAATCATTTAGAATCCGGCTTACATTGACTCTGAACACTAATGGATCACATGAAAGCTCTCCTCATGTTGTGATGAAAATTCTCTTTTAGAGCACATAATGATGCTCATATAAATATCTCCCGTGATATTCGGAGAAAATATCACTATCAAATACGATAGATTTTATTACCGTTATTGTAAAAAGGTTTAATAACGGTGATTCGGATCGACGCGAAACGTTGTTAGGTCAAATGCGGCTTAAGCTTTTTTCTTCTCATCTTTCCATTTTAAATGGTGCATATGTTCAATCTCTGAATGTGTTGGGAAAGGATTAAACCCTTTTCACCTCGTTTCGAGCGAACAAAAATATCTCTGTCCATGCTAATACCCGCCTGCGCGATATTTTGCCCGTTACCGTCCGAGTCTAAACCTTTAATCTTTATCGTGGAAATAAGTAAAACATAGCCAACAAACTTAACTACTGACTTACGCGATACACAAACGCAGCTATAAATACGTTGCTGTGCGGTATTTTACCAAAATTCCGAATTGCACTTATTTAGTCTATTTCGTAGAAAAATATAAATTATATAATTTTTTACAAAGTTGATATTTTATTGCTAAAAGATCAATAGTATTCAAGAGAGAGGAACGATTTGACGATAAAAATAATTCCTTCCGAAATAAATTTGTATTATGAGGATGAATGAATATGTAAACGCAATTTATTTTTCCTCGTTCCAACAAAGAGAACATATTCATATTTAACAACGTATTTCACATTTCAAGGCAGGCTACATTAAATCTTCTCCCAGCTAATATGATAATTAAGATATCTAATATCGCGCCCATTAAAACGCAAATTTATGCGGATACGCGAGAGACGGAAAGACGTATTTCATGTTAGAGGGAATTTCATATTTTCGGTAAGATTCGATTTTACAATCTTTCAACGCTCACGGAACAACATACGTTCGCAGGGGAACATATAACCGTATTCACGGAACGGCGCGAGGACCTTTCTTCCCTCCGAGCCTTTTTCTCTTCTCGATTCGCGATCGCGTTACATGGTTCTGGAATCTTTCCAAGGAGCCGGCTCCGCGATTTTTAGAGCGAAGATTGAGGCGAAAAGTGTATGCAAAGTACCTCCGGATTTTCTGAGACTCTTGATACGTTTTCGGGACTTCATATTACTATCTCGGTAATATGGACTTGACACAATCTTCTCGTTGTTACGTGAAGAATTTTTCCAGGGTCGTACGATTTCTAATGAAGCTCAAAACAATTGTTGTCACGTCAACAAAAAGTATTTCAAATAAAATGCGTGATAAAAGACAAAAGGGATTTCAGTGAAAAATGCTGTAAAGAAAATTTCCGATATCGTGAAAAATTAAGCTCGTTCAAGATAATTGTGATTATACATTTTAATGGTAAAATTGATAATCGTAAAATTATTAAACCGTACATTCCGATAATCGATATTACAATAATAATTGATAATCACAAAATTATTAAATCGTACATTCTACAGTTACAATTTTCCTTATTCGCAATTAATTTTATCTTAAATTTAAATTTGCTAAAAAGCACTCGATATTGGACAAATTATTAGCAGGATTAACTGAATATAATAAAGTATGAAAGTACAATAGAAAATAGAAATAAAATGTTCATTAATTTTTATTGGATTAGAGAGTGAGATTATACTTTAATAAAAGACGCTCATTAAACTGTGATGGACGTGCTAAGCTTCCGATATTATAGTAGGATCAACAAATATCGAAGTATTCAATTTTTATTGTTGCCCGCCCGACGTTTCTGACTTGTTGTTATTAGATTATCAATACCGCGTGAGCTTAAACGAAGGAATTTCCCTGCACTTACCGGCCACGTCGCAAATGTAAAAAGGGGCCGAATGAAATACGTAAAATTAAGTGAAGTATAAAAGATACGGTGCATTTCTCTCTCAGTGTGCTTACTATTAATTTTATATATTTAGTTAACAAATTGAAAAAGAACATAGCCTCGGCTATTATTAAATCTCAGGGTATTATTAAATTTTCCGTCATGCCTGTGCCGTTTTACTCGGTGCTGCAGGTGCTGCCTGCGCGCTATATTTTATTACATTAAATCATACTGGAGATACAATTACAATTTCTGTCTTTAGAAAGCTTTGCACGTTTCCTCTTATTCAGCGACCTATTTCGAGAACGTCCCTACCATCCGTCTTGGCGAGGCCGACAGTACGAGAAAATTTAATGAACGTGACTAGATCTTATCGAAGCGCGGCGGGAGTATGGCAGAGAAGTCAACTCCGGGGCCGGGGGGAGAGAGAGAGAGAGAGAGAGAGATTGGCACCGCGCGCCGCGCCGCGTCGCCGGTTTATATAAGACAGACCTGACTTTTACGAATTTTTCGATTCCCGCGCCGCAAAGCGGCCCGCCCTCGCCGCCGGTTCGCCTCATTCTTCCACGTCTCCGCCACGTCGAATACGAGTCGCCCACTCGCGTTACTCTCGCAACTGTAGCTCGAATCGTATAAATCGCTGTTACAGCTTTCCTTCGAGGCGTTGTACGAGTTCGCGACGTTCCGTCGTGGATTTAAGTGGCGTTAAATAAGCCCTTCTCGGCTCTCTCTCTCTCTCCCTGCAGATTTTACAATTTACCGCCGATATCTTAATAGAAGGCGGAAGCCCTGCGGGCTTCTACGGGCTTGAGAGAGAGCTTGTAAAAAAAAGGTCGAGGCGGATACAACGGGTCCCAAATGGACGGAGCGCGGACGCGAAACGTTAAGTTATAACCGAATTTACCGACGTCTACTTTAGAGTGTTTACGCCTCTCACGAGAATACCCCGGATATACCGGACGATTTGCATCGTTAGATTTTAATTACGCATAAGTTCCGGGCGCATTAAGAGTCAGAGGGCCGGGGAGGAGGGGGG
>VBVQ01005843.1:0-10781 GCA_011636635.1 Tetramorium simillimum | reverse complement strand
GTTCCAGTCTCCAAGGACCAACTCATCAAACACAGAAATTCCGTTAATAAAATAAATCTGTATGTGCGTTGCGTGTTTATTATATCGACGGGAACTTCGATCTTAGTGAGGAAGAGTAATTCTGTCTGGTTATTGGTAACATCGACATTGGCTAGGATGACATCGATACTATAGCCAAAAACTGACAGTATATGAAGGATGACAATCAGTTTTGTAATACGCTCCGACAGTTTCGCTTTGCTTACTGTCTCGCGCATACTGATAGGGTTGTTAACGCAATCACTCCAGTCCTCCCTCATTATTGTCAAGACTTCGATAAATTTTCTGTGGACGATGATGTTCGCCGATTATACCCAGGTATAAAAAGAAATCACAAAGATATCAAAATGACTCCAAAATGTCATTATTATGTCATTGAATCACTGCATTAGCGCTATTTTGATGTCAATGATGTAATTATAATTTCTGTTCCACCTGGATATTGTTGATCTTAACCAATCTTAATTTTTGCACTGCAAATACTTCATCTTTTTGGATATTACATTTATGAACCGAACTTTTATATATACCAATCGACGGAATTTAATGGAACACTTTTGTAAGTTATTTCTAATTTTGTGTTCGTACTTACCGTTGGTTTAACGAAAACATAACGCACTTGAAAAGCACTTTAGAATGTGCCAAGAGGATAGACAGGCAATCCATGAACTCCCAAAGTGTGGCAGTATGCATATGTATAATGAAATAAAGATAGTGACAGTACTGACCGATGGAACTTATCACTGAAACGATGACAAACGTTCTCCAGAACAGAGCAGATGATGCACCCGGCCAAACACCGCTCAAAGTGAGCATAAATTTCATTATGGGACTAAGTGGATTTTGACGAATCATAATTCTCTATCTCTTCTATCTCTTGTCGTTCGTACAAGTGAATTTGTCAATGTGACATATAACAGAATAAAAGCTTCGATAAAGCAAAAGAAATATATTCCAATCTATCTTTCGACGGACAGTTCGATGAATTATAGTTTATATTTCGATGAAAATTATACACTACAGAGAATATTTTCCTGAGACTGGGAGACAGAGAGAAATCTAGGAAATCATTAAACAAATGCTATCTGTAGCAACTGATCAATGATAGATGTTCATTAAATATTTTCATCGTACTGCATGCACAGATCGGAAATGTATTTGTCATTGTTTTTCGCTAGTTTGTTGAGAGCTAAGAGAAGAAAGCACATTCGCTTTTCCCTCTTTTGAATTATATAACAGCAGAATTGTCTACTTTAAATATGCAATGATTCATATGGAGAGATAGATGTAGCTATGTATATCCGATGGTCAGTCATGTCCGCGACCCTTCAAGAAAGTTTCGAAATGTAGAGTCTAAGAGAATTGGAAGGAAGAAGAATATGTGACGTGTATAAAACTTCACGTTAAGTTGCTTGTAAAAATTAAAAGTGTTTGTAATAATTTGTGTTATTAACAATACTCAGATGCATAACAATGTAACAAGAGTTTTATAAGTACAATGAATTTCTGTGTAAAAATAAAACAATTTGTCACAATTCAAATATAATAAATCAGAACCAATTGCGCGAAAAGATGGAATATATATAATTATGTATTTGATATATATTACAGATTATTGTGAATATGTAATAACGATAATCAATCGAATAATTGAAATATGTCGTATTATCCGTAAAAATTTAATAAATGGAAGTATATAAAATGTGTTTTTAAAATATATGTTTTTAAAACGTCGCGGTAAGATGTTTACAGATAAATGTTGCAACTATACGAGAGCTTATTAAATATTTTTATTCTATTGCATGTACGATATTCGTCGTTTTTGTTTCCTGGGAGGGAAAAAAAGTAGGGTCCTTCTTCCCTCTCTTGGGCGTTAGTAATACAACTGCGAATTGTCTGCTTTAAATAGGTAATGATTCGTGTAGATATGACAATGATGCGATATAGGATCAATATGTTTACGACCCCTCAGAATAATTTCAAAATCTAAAGAGGAAAAATGAGTACGACGCTATGGAAAAATTTATATTATTTTATTTATAATAATTAAAATTCAAACAAATTTACGATATTTCTTAGACATACTGATAATTTTAACAAAAATAATAAATTTATTATTATTTTGCATTATATTTAGAAAAATATGTCGTATTATAATATGTGTTTCTGTAACTAGTGATTTACAGATAATTTAAAGATTTCTGAGATTTGAAAATTATCAGACTGCTCATTGCATCGCCAACAACATTGACAAATATGACCCCGAAGCATTCATGATCTAAAACAATATTGTCACTTTTATTTCAGAAATTAGTATTTTTAATTATAATATTATGACAAGTGAATATATTCTTTCGTTTTTATTTTTCTTTTTATCTTTAAAAGCAAGAATTTTATGTATAAATCTCTTACACTTGTGAAAGCTTCCAAAGAGAGATCCATCATCTTTCCTACTGTGAGTGTCAGTTGTTTCTGCGATCTTAAAATAATAAATAACAGAAGACGACTTTCTGTAGATTTTAAATTGTACCATTCACAGTTATATGCCGCGACACCAATTTCTTTGCTCTATGAAAATGAAATAATTTTTAATATTTATGGAATTTTTTTTAATTTTTTTACGAAGTAAAAGAAATAATTATTTACTAATCATTGTTTTATCATTGTTATAAATATTGTTTTGCAACTAACTTTATTGCTCAAATATTCTCCAGCGTAACAAAATATAAATGCTTCGAGATTAGTTATAGTGTAAAATAAAAATGATTTCATTATTTGTTCCATCGCATTGGGACTACCGATTGCCTGCAATATTGTGCAGAAATAATGTGTGAAAATTTATTAAATACAAACCTATGTACACATATGTATAATTTTAAACATGACTGTAATAAAAAGTGAGCGAATTTATAAACGAGAAAAATTTAAACACAGATGTAACATATAATAGAACTTTAAAAAATAAATTAACAATATATTATTAGCAATTATTTGAAAAATTACAATAGTTCTGTATTCAACGGTATTACTCACTGTTACGATAACGAAAGCTAGTGAACATATCATTATCGTGTTTGACACAAATTGAAGCAACGCGATATATGAATAAAGACTTTCAATGCTTTTTGTAAAGCTGATGATTTTTTGGTGTTTTTGAATAATTTTACTCGTAGACACAGCGATCGATTTATCCTCGTTCTTACGAGATATAAGCTGCTTCAGCCAGTGACGCATAATCTCGATTTGACCAGCCGTATGTAAAATCTGAAAAAATAACAATACTATTATTACACATAAAATTAATTACAATTCATAAATGATATTAATATTTAAGTAATTAATCAAATAAACGCACAACGTGTTAAATGAGTAATAAAATAAATCTAAATAAAATTTTTTATAAGCCATATGTTTATCAGGCTTCACATTTTTCATATTGACATTTTAAAATATCTTTACCTTATTATTATTATACTTTACTATTTTTAATTGGATACAACCACGCGAATATGAATAGAGAACAGAATCTTAACTTACCAATGTTAATAATAAAGAGTTTGTTATACCAGCCGCCCATGAGGATAGAAACAAAAACAAAATTTCTACGATTAAAACGATTCTGTACATTGACTGCGTTTTTATGTCGATAGGAATGTCTAGCTTATTGACTAAAGGTAGTTCTTTCGTGGTGTCAGTGACATCGACATCGGCCAGCATGATACCAATGGAATATGCAACAATTGTCACCGTGTGAAGGGCGATGATCACATTTGTAATACGATCCGACATTTTCGCTTTGCGTGCTGTCTCGCGCATGCTGATGTCACTATTAGTGCAATCATTCCAATCTTCCGCCATCACTGCCAAAATTTCCATGAATTTTCTGTGAATAATTGTTTACATTGATCATGTCATTAATTGTAAGATAATCTTAATTGTCGTCGTGTAAATGTAAAGATTTTTTATCATTAGATATTATAAATTAACTGTCCATGCTTTTTGTTCAACAATCTTTGTTCATAAATTATTGATTATGATAAAACATATTGACAGTAGAGAGGAAAAAAGTAATGCAATTATATTTTTAAGTGAGAGCGCTTTACAATATTTTCTCACCTGAAACTGGCCGAATCGTTATATGTAACGTATATTGTATTAAAAAAGAAAGTTTTGTAGCTACATAATATATTACTCACAATTCTACTTTTGAGAAGAAAGCTATTTTACAAATAAATCTTCTGAAAAATTATGGAATTAAGTATTGGAATTACAATATCCTTCGTTGAAGCTTTGATATGGGTGAATATTAATCGTAATATTTTTGCCAAATGTTTCTGAATATTACATATCAATTATATCATATTACTTACCGCTCATTTGACCAAAACACAAAAAACTTGATAATTATTTTTGAATATGCTAGGAAGCTGGACAGGCAGTCCATCAAATCCAAAAGTTCGGCGGTATATATATGTGTCAGAAAATAACGATAGTGGCAGAATAGAATAATTGTCATAGCAACAACCCAAAATATTCTGCAGAGTAGAACGCATGATACGCCTGGCCAAATACCACACAGAGTGAGCATAAACTTCAACGTGAGGTTAAACGTACTTTTACGAGCCATAATTTCTACTTCTCTTTGTTCTCCGTTGTATGCACACGCGAATCCATCAAGATATATATAATAGAACGAAAATTCTCGGATAGATGAAAGAAATATATATTCTGACTAAACGCGCGTACGTTTCGATGACAATTCAACGTGTATTATAGAATACCTGCGTGAAGGAAACATGAAATGTTCTAAGAAATCAGTAAGTTCAACCTTCGGCAATTGATCGCAATTGAAGTTGCTCATGAAATATTTTTATCCTGCCGAGTGCATAGACCGTGAATACATTTCGTCGTGGTTTTTCATGAATTTAATGTAAGAAACGGGAAGGTGAGGTCTTTTTCCCCTCTCTCTTGAGCGCCGGTACTGCAATCGCGAATTGTCCACTTTAAATATGCAACGATACGTGCGGACGTAGATACGGCGATGTATGTCCAATGGTCAGTCGTGAGGTGCTTCAGGAAAGTTTTAATCTCTAGAGGATCAAGAGTCAGACAACTATGTGCAACACTATAAACTTTACATTGCTTTGCTTGTAATAGTTAAAAGTGGATTTGTGCTGTAGAAATATTAATACTGATGAAACGTAACTAGGATTAATAAATGCATGGATTTATATCTGAAAATGTATGTGAAATAACATATTCCATGTAAATCAGAATTTACGTAGATGAATACTTAAACAGATTAAATACTCAGATTAAATATTGTTGTTAACATATTAAAACTTTTTATATTATATTTTCTATATCCAAAATAATTTTTAGTTATTTTGTAACAAGTTGTATATATCTAGTTAATTATTTTAATCAATGTTCTCAGTTGAAACATACACAAATTTGTATAAAGCTGACATGGAAACTACAAAAGTTGTATCAAGTTGCTATACTTTTTGTTAATTATTGACATTATTGATGTGACATAATAATATATAGATATAATTTTACAATTTCCGAGAAATTTAAAAACTATAAGAATCTGTTAAGATATTGTAGCATATAACACAATAAAAAAAGAATGATTTATCTTTTTATATTCATCCGTAAATTATTTAGTATTATTTTGAAATATCTGAATTATTACTACTTTAGGCTATATTTTACTAGACTATTTTCATATTATGAAAATATATTATATATTCATATTATGAAAATATATATACATTGTACCAAGTTTCTATCACTGAAGATATATTTACACGATATATGCTTCAGGACTATTGTATAAAAATCTTCAAATAGGATGTGTTATTGCATAGCCAGCAATACTGACAAATATGATCCCGAAGCTTTCATGATCTATAATAAAGTATGAACTTTTTGTATTAGAAATTAATATTTTAAAAGATTATAATTTTGACATCATGAAAAATACATTTTAAATATTGTTATAAAAAATTACAAACTTAATGGATTGGTATAAGGAAATTTATGTAGACAAAAAGTAAATTTTATGTAGAAAGCATCTTAATACAAATATTATGTATACAATTATTGTCAAATTATTTTGTGTGTTGCATGAATCTTACACTTGTAAAAGATTCTAAGGAGAGATCCATTATTTTTCCAACTGTAAGTGTCAATTGCTTCTGCGCTCTTAATATCACGAATATCAAATTACGACTGTTTTTAGGTTTCATTTCGTACCAGGCGGAATTGTACGCCGCATTTCCAATAGCTTTGCTCTAGAAAAGTAGAGACAGTTAAGGGATCTCCCTAACGTGCGATATTCTCTAAATCGATAGAGTCAGATCTACGTTAATGCTCATCATAATTATTGACCCGTGTCTAACCTTATTTTTCAGATATTCTCCCGCGTAACAAAATATAAACGCTTCGAGATTCGTTACGGCGTAAAATAAAAGAGACCGTACTATGTGCTCCGTCGCGTCGGGACTGCCAATTGCCTGAGATATCGAAGCAGCATTTATTAAGTTTTTAAAATTGTAAATAGACGTCTAAATCTTATAACAAGTGCAGAGAGGATTTATTTTGTAACAAAAAAGGTATGATTCTCATAGAATGTAATATTCATTATGCGTAATACTTAATGCTTTCACTCGCCGTTACGATAAGGAATCCCAAGGAGCAAATCAGCACAGTGTTCGATGTGAATTGCACCAGCGCGATGTACGTATATAAATCCTCAATGTATTCCGAAAAGTTAATGATTTTTTGATGCTTGCGAATGATTTTGTTCGTTGTAACGGCCACGGATTCGGATCTTTCTGCATTTTCTTTCGGTACGAGCTCGTTGAACCAACAGCGCAGAATATCCATCTGACCACCTACGTGTAAAGTCTAAAAATAACAATTACACGTTGCTATCAGATTAATCGAAGTTAGAAATGTAGATGGATGTTTAGCGAGAAAAAAAATGTTGTTTTGAATTTCATTGGAAATTATTTTTATAATTACCAATTTATATTATTTATGACAAATGTATTTGCAATTTACTTACCAAAGTTAATAGCAAGGCGTTCAGTAGACCCGTTCCACAACCGGACATGATGAGATGCACGAATTGCATGGTCAACAGCGTTTTATACATGCGTTTTGTATTTATGTCGACAGGAAGCTCCACCTTTAAGAGAAGAGGTAATTCGGACTGACTGGAGACGTCGACGTCGGCCAAGAAAATGCCAATACTATACGCAACGATGGTTAACGTGTGAAGAGTGAACATCGCGTTAGTGATACGGTCTGCTAATTTAGCTTTGTACGTCGTTTCACGCATGTTGACGTCGCTGCCAGCGCAATCGTTCCAATCTTCTGCCATCATCGTCAAGATCTCGATGAATTTTCTAGGAATCATTTGAGAATCAGGAATTATTCCGCCGGCTGTAGAAGAAATTGTAACACACAGGAGCTTATATATTTAGAGAAGTATATTATGAAATTTTCTTATGCAGTTATGTTAACATGTTTTTATATTAATTTCTTTAAACAATATTTTAACTTTCTTATTTCAAAAAAAAATAGATACGCATTTATCAGTAAAAATTAAGAAAGAAAGCAAATACTGGTGAATGATTAAATATTTTATTTATCTATATATATTGATCATAAACATAAAAAACAATAAAAAATATCTGGGTACATAAATTATTTATATATTATACAGCATTACTTACCGTTCATTCAGCCAAAATATAATCAACTTAATCGTAAATTTTACTTGCGTTAGAAAACTACTGAAACAGTCCATCAAGTCAAAAAGATCATTAGAGTGCAAATGCATTAAAAGATAACGGTAATGGCAAATTTCATCTGTTGCTAACGCAATAATCCAATACGCCCTGCAGATTATAATACACGATGTGCCCGGCCATATACCACACAGAGTGAGCATTAATTTTAACGTGCGATTAATTGTGCTTTTACGCGTCATAATCCCTTATTTCTCTTCGCTTCTCGTTTCTACGCGAGGGAAAGCATCGATTTCGACGCAACGGGACAAGCGCTTTTTCAGGAAGGTAAAAGAACTCTGCTCTCTCCCTGTTTTTCTCTCTTCGTCATTCAACGTATTTGCCAATGAGGACCCGACGTGTGTTCTAGAATAACTGCATAAAGACTGGGAAGTCCTGCGAGGTCATCAAATGGGTGCTCCCTACCATGATCGGCCAATGGGAGTATCTCATTAAATATTTTTATCGTGCCACATGCAGCCCTCGCTCGCGTACGCTTCTCACAATATCGATACAATACAATAAGAGGGAGCGCACGGAGGGTCACCTCTCCTTCCCTTGGACACCGGTGATGTAATCGCGTATTTAAATATGCAATGATTCGTGCGGACGCGAACGCAGCGACGTCCGACGATCAGTCGTATTTCAGTGTACTCCGGAAAAGTTTTGAAATTCATAAGCTCCGCCGGAGCAGAGCGGAGAAGCAACGGAGAAATCCAAGTGTTACGGAAATATATGCGTTTTCTCGCATGCAAAACTTGCTGGCAGCATGTCCGTGTGCAATGGTGATATTTATAAGAAATCAACAAGTGCATAGATAAAAATTCGTATGTACAATGTGCTTATATGCGCGGAAATATATTTGAATTGAGCAGCTGTGTCCTAGCCAAAAGCCTTATAAGAACATATCATTCTTCTCACACTAGCGAGAAAAATATCACGATTTCTGTGTTACAGTTTTCTATACAGTTAGTAATTACGTACAGTACATCGATTTAAAAGTATATATTTAAAAAAATATCTATTATGTATGTATACATATATGTGTTCTAAAAAGTTTCTCTAATTAGAAGAGTCAATTTCTATGATCACTTGGCTCGTTACTTTACGACTGTCAGAACAGGATGGACATTACGGCACTCATTTCATTGCCAGAAGTACAGATAAATACGATCCCGAAGCTTTCATGATCTATAACAATGTTGCTTTAATTAATGATAAAGAAAAATATATATGCGCATTGTTATGATATATATATATATATATATATATATACCTAAAAAATATGTACAATAGAGAAAAATCTATCTTGAACAGTATTAATAATAACTATTCATTATGATAGATAACAAAGCACAGCTAACTATGTCATTATATATAAAAGTTTTAGTTAAGATATATTCTTTTCTTTAATTATCTTACATTTGTGAAGCATTCTAAGGATAGAACCGCCATCTTGCCTGCTGTAAAGTTCAATTGCCTCTGCGATCTTAAAATTATAAATAATAAAACACGAGTATCCTTAGCTTTCATGTCATACCAAGCAGAATTGTAAGCTGCGTTTCCGATCGCTTTGCTCTGCAAAAATAAAAAAAAAATAAAAATTTTATAGAATTTTTCTTTATAATATTTGTTTTAATACCACAAACACACGATTAGCTACATGTTGTTGTTATTTCACAATAATATTACTAACCTTATTGCTTAGATATTCTCCAGCGAAGCAAAATATAAACGCTTCGAGACTAGTTATTGTATAAAATAAAAGAGATCTCACTATTTTTTCAGTGGCGTCAGGGCTGCCGATTGCCTGCAACGTTGAAACAAGATGAAAATAAACACGTTCATCCATAGACAGTTACAAATAGTGGTTTATGTGAGCATAATAAAATAATTTATATGATACATACATAATAGAGACCTTTGTATAAAAAATTAATTAACATAATTACAACAAATTGATCCTAAAGTGGAATAAATATTTTATATTTGATATTTTAATAAATTTACTCACAGTTACAATGAGAAATCCTAATGTGCAAATCATCATTGTATTTGATATAAATTGTGACAAAGCGATGTACGTATAGAGATTTTCAATGGTCTCTGAAAGATAGATAATTTTTTGATGTTTTCGAATAATTTTTGTTATGACAGTGACGAATGACTCATGCGTCTTTTCGATGTCTTTAGATTCAATTTCCGTTAACCAACAAAGTAGTATGTTCATTTGACTACCCACGTGTAGAGCCTAATATAAAATGAAACTTCTATCACTTATGACAATGTAATTACAATCATATATTTTACCTTTAAATATGAAAATATTATAAGAAATGAAAATTAATGAAATTCACGCGAGTAAGTTAGAGACCTGAAACGGGTATTTAATTTTCCTCCAATAGCTTAATATTTATATGCATAATTTGTAGTAGCGGGATTAATAATGAATACAATTATATTTTGCTTATGCATGTGCGATTACCAGAGTTAGAAACAAAGCGTTGAATAATCCAGCTCCCAAAGTGCACATCATCACAGTAACGAATTCCATAACTAATACGAATCTGTACTTGCGTTGCGTGTCTATGGCGAAGGGATATTCCATTTTCATTAGAAAAGGTAGTTCACCGGTTTGATCATTGTTGTCAGCATTATTCAGGAGACTGCCAGCGATGTAAGCAAGCGCGGAGATTGTATGAAGAATAATTATTCCATTACAAATACGACTCGATAATTTTGCCTTACGTGCTGTTTCGCGCAACGTAACGCCAGTATCATCATGATCGTCCCAGCTTTCCGCCGTTATCGTCAAGATTTCGATAAATTTTCTACAAATGATCGAATATTTCGACATACTTGTGAGTATTTTCACAATGTTATTTTCCTATTGCCTTGCAAAGTTTAATTGATTAACTTATTAAATATCTCTTACCGCTG
>VBVQ01005842.1:0-10785 GCA_011636635.1 Tetramorium simillimum | reverse complement strand
ATATATATGTGTGTAAAAAAAAATATATATATATATGAATTATTGTAGATACAATGGATAAAAAAAGAAAGATTTACAAACTTTTTTTTAGATATTTTTACACAAAAGAGTACTGTTATTTTAAAATACTTTACTTAATATTATAAGTGAAAAAATATATGCCGTTGAAAATCTTTTTTAACAATTTTTTTTATACAATATTCTTAATACAGCAATATTCTTTCTTTATCATTATCCCACAAGAGATAAGATAGCAAGTACTTTTCTTTAACCTATTGCATCTTTAAACGGATGCATTTTATTTTTATCATTTCTTGCAATGATGAAACCAAATAAAAAGCTCTATCATTGCAACGTTTATGTAAAAGATCATTACTTCCTTCTATTCGTACGAATGTAACGTGATAAAATTATATTCTATTGGAATTGATGATAATTTGAGAAAATTGTTTAAAAATTGTTGATAAAAAGATAACGTAACAGCTTGCTCGGAAATAAAATTTCGTTAATATCATTCTGTATATTTCACATTATGAAAGATTTACTATCGTAACCGCAGACCTCCCGCGAAGGAAGAATCGACAAACAAGAAAAATTAAGTGACCGATAAGTCGTCAAATGTTTTATTAACAAACTATATCGTCCGATATACGCGCGCAGATGACAAATTTACGTCAAAAGAAGTTTATCAGTCTGATGAAACCCTATTTTCGTCCTCACTTATCGGCAAAAAGTAGAAAACAAATGGATCCCCTGTAGCGCGAGACGCCGACATCGTTAAGTGTCAACGTAAAAATAACGCGATATTCGCGCTATTACAGAAACTCGTGTGCGCAATTAATATATCAGCCTCTTGCGAAAAATAGCTGTTTGCCTCGCGACGATAATCCCGGGTCATTTTATGACGATAACTATTGATATCGTGCGCTCGGCCGAGATCCTTCTCCGCACGTGAGAGAACTCGTGTGACGAGAGATATAATAATCGCTCGTAACGATTGATTTTCTTTCTGAAGTCCAATGTACTAATTCGCATGCGTCTGTAATCTTTACACGAGTAAAGATTTCATACTTGTTTGCGCTAAGAGGAAATTGAAATATGAATTAATCTATCGTTAAAGAGATATTGTTAAATTAAGAACACGAATTTTAAGATAACTTTGTATACTATGATAATAAATTGGAATGAGATTTTTTTCATGATTTTCCTATGTTCACAGTATCCGATTTTGAAGTCCTTCTTGGCGGGCTCGTTCTCCGGAACATTCTCCACGATTCTCTTCCAACCGCTGGACTTAGTGAAAACCAGACTTCAGAGCAGAGTCAATGCCCCTGTTGGGTAAGATTTATCGCTATAAGTAAAATCTACAATTAAGCTGTCTTTTGTTCTGAATGCATAATTATGATTTGCCCTTTCGTAATTAAAAATTCTTAAAATTGAATTTAAACAATTTAGATTTGAATTAAGATAATAAAAGATTTAGGATTTGAATTTAAATAATATAAGTTCCCTGAATTTTTTAAAGATTTATCGTATTTTTAAAATTAAAATTTGAAAATACTTAAATTATTTATATTAACTTAAATTTTCACATACTTTAAAGTTAACTACTTAAATTATATTTAAAATTATAAATCTTGTGATTTAAACTTGAGTTTTTTTATGATCAATTAATTTTATCAATTTAACTTTTTCTGACTTTTACCTCACGAGTCTCAACTTTAAAATTATTTTTAACTTTATTTTTTTAAATATTTTTCAATTAATTTGTCGGATTCTTATATAGATCGCCAAAAAATGGAATGCTGGGCACAGTGGCGCACATTATTCAGAAAGATAATATCTTTGCACTCTGGAAAGGCATGACACCGGTAAGACATCGCTCTGAAGATTTAATATAGATTAATTCATATTGATATTATAATAATTGGTATTATAATAAATGTTAATTTACAGTCGATAACCAGAGTGATTCCTGGCGTAGGCTTGTACTTTTCTACGCTACATTGGCTAAAGCATGCCTTTAATCTGGAAGAACCTCTGACGGCTCTACAGGCCATTTCCTTAGGCATTACCGCGCGATCTATGTCTGGTGCTTTACTAATTCCTATCACCGTCGTGAAGACTCGATTCGAGGTACGTTAAAAAAAATAGGGGAGGAAAAAGAAATAACAAAAATACGAAAAGATAATACGATGGAATTCTTACAAAAAGATGATAAGAATTGCGAGATAGAATGAATTATATAGTTTATTTGAGGGACAGGAGAGAGGGAGGATTGAGTATACTAAAACTATTTCCAAGATATATGTATTATTTGGGAAACATAATCTAATATACACACTTTTGTACTAGTATAACAATATTTAAAAATATTTTACAAGTTTGGATTATGAGGATTTTATGATTATTTTTGATATTTTTAAAATGAAATTTGAGCTAATTATACAAGTATAATTTTGTATTGTGCAGAGTGACGTTTATAAGTACAACAGTATCAGTCAGGCTCTTAAGTTAATCTACAAGCAAGAGGGAGTGAGAGGTTTATCGAGCGGACTAGTTCCCACTCTTCTGCGGGATGCGCCTTACAGTGGTTTATACCTCATGTTTTACACTCAACTGAAAAATGCTGCTAATACAGGTATTTTTAAAAATTATTTTAATTATATTAATCTATGTATTGTTAAACGCGACGATATTAAATTAATTATTCATGAACATGTTAAAAAATGTTTTAATGAAAATTATGAAATTATTTATAATTTGATATATACATAACTTGTCGATAGTTAATTCTTTAAGTAAAAATTTTGATTAGGAATTCATCGAAATCTCGATGGATAATAAAGAATTCTTCTGTTCATAGGAGTGACAAACAACTCGTCGGTACCAGTTCACTTTAGCTGCGGAATCATGGCTGGAATTTTGGCATCCATAGTGACGCAGCCACCAGATGTTGTCAAAACGAAGATGCAATTGTATCCGAATGAATTCAACAGTATCTATCACGCGATGGTCTTTGTTTATAAAAAATACGGCGTCTTAGGATATTTCAAGGGTATTGTTCCTAGAATGCTCAGGCGGACTTTGATGACCACCATGGCTTGGACCGTATATGAACAGGTAATTCGGTCCATCAAGTAAAAATTTGACCAAATGTTTAAAAAAAATGTTCAATTCTCAAATCTTGCGGAAACAATTCCTATCACATTTATTAATGTTATGATACTATTGAATATTAAAATTTTATAAAAATTCTATTTTAAGTAGAAGTATTTTGCACCACGAGGATTAATTGTGAAAATAATTAAATGTTTTATTGTTATTCAGGTTACGAGGCAAATTGGTTTGAAGTAAACACACTTGTCGCACGAACAGTTTTATATCAGAAGATTGTGATGTACAGTATTAATATGGACTATATGCATAGTTTATATACTATTAAACTATATTTATTTAATAAATTATATATTTTTGTAAAATTATGACTGTATATTTATATCATCAGTTCTTATATACATATTTCGCTTCGCTTTATTCTTTTTATTCTCTCTTAATCCAAGAGAGAGTACTTCTATATTTTAACAATTACAATGGAAAAACTGAGGTATAAACCCAAGTTAAATTGGTTTAAATCCCAAAGTTAATATTTAAAAAATTAACCTAACTATTCACGCACAAAACAGTAAGCAAATTTAAAAAAAGAGCAAACGAAGAGATATGTGGCATTGTTTTATTAATTCCAAATAACAACTTTACGAGTATTATTATTATTATAATGCGGCACAGCAAATACAAATTGTATATACAATTTACCTTGCTGATCATTCTGTTTATGCATAGATGGCCTAAAATAACAATTCCTCGGAACACGATTATATCGATTCTGGCGTATCTGTGACCTTAACACAAATTTCCTTTGTCTTTGTTTGTCCTCCCCACTCTCTCTCACTTTTTTCTTATTGTCAAGATTATGTAAAATCATTACCTTAACAATATGTTAAACGATGTCTTGGACGAGTTTCTATAGTCTCCCCTTTGGTCTTCTCTTCTTTCTGAAAATAGACAATCCAAATTTTAGCAGAAATGTCGTCACTACAGCGATACAATACAATACGCAAACATTGGTTCAATGATAGTCTTCTTATATTGGCAGTCCCCTTGTCGACTGTGTGTTTGTTTAATAAGCGCATAAAGTCCTCATGAGGGGATTACGAACTAAGTCGCTTTGATTTGAAATACCGAAAGACACGTAGATCATTGGATTAACTTTCATTATCTGGGGGAGGTGACTACGTCGTTCACAAAATATCTAAATAATTGAATATCATGGTTCTCTCAAACTTAATTTTTAAAATAAACAATCTCTTACAGATATCAAATAAATTCCTTTGTTATAATTATTTATATATCCTTCTCTATTCTACGATGGTTTTTGCTAAGAAATAGCATTTTCATTTAGATGCATTCTTTTTATAATAAAAATAGTGGAGTAACGTCAGTCTTGCATGAATGTATACGGGCCTGTATACCGGCGATTTGAGGATTCCTACATTTTCTAAGACTTCGCATCTCAAAGATCGTTAGATCCTTAGGTAGCCAAGAATTTAACGAGACACGAAAACAAAGGGACAATTCTCCTGGCAGGATGTGTTGATATTATCATTCCGGCATAAATACCTCGTCAATTGCGTGGCAGAAGCTAGAGGTTCGTATAGTCACAGTCACACGTTTGCAGGGCACACTCGTAGTTGTGCACTCGTGCATTTGCAGTCGTGGACGAAGCTCTATGAAGCGGGCACTGAGAGCTGTGTCCCTTCCACTAAACCACTAAATCTCTTTACTCTCTTACCCTCTCTCTCTCTCTCTCTCTCTTTCTTTTTCTCTCTTACTGACGCGCGAACAAGAGCATTAACGAACCTACGAAGATTTTTTGTGTCCGAGAAGCGAAAAGAGTTAAGTCCAACATTAGTGACTTTTAATGGAGTTTATCTTTATACAATCGTATTGAGAAATACGATGATTTTTTTGCAAGTTTCATGGTAAAGCACGATAAATTTCCGAAGAGTAAGCCCCCGAATTCATGTATCTGCAAACAAAACGCGATAAGACTATGTACAATAAAGAGAAAAACGCTGTATTTTTATAGAAACAATTTGTTTTATTAATTTTAAATAAACAGTAAGAATTTTATATTGGATAAGTTTCAACCTGATTGCATTTATTCGATTCATCTTCAAAGTGCGTATATCCACAATTCCATAGATCTTCGCGGGCTTCTCCTGGAAAAAAACGAACTTTTGGACTTGTGCTCTCTTGCTGCTCGGGTACAAAGTTATTAACCGATGCAAACAAGCATAGGTATACCTCCTCCCAGCTTGCTTCACGGATAAATCGAGAATATGTGGAATGATATTGGAGTTGTGTAAAGTATAAATTAAATCTTCATATAAAGTGATTAAAATATTCAATCTTTACTTTTTGTTTCACTTAATTGTTTTTACTTAATAAGTTTAAATTATAAAAATAAATTTTTAAAATTAGTTATAAAAATTAGATTTATTTTCTAAAAATCCTAACAATGTTTTCCAAAGCGGTGCAATTTTATATTGTTAAAAGATTTATATATACATATATATATATGTATAAAGTGCTCGAAAAAATTAAATTTAAAGAAGAAAAATTAAAACCATTATTTGAAGTATTTTGAAGTTTTCAAAAAAATCATTACAACGATGATATAATTGAGATATTTTAAAGAAACCGGCAAAGATGTACATTTAATTTTCTCGAGCTTGAAACTTCATAAAAGCATATTAGACTACTGTTACGCTAAAGCACTTTGTTTCTTTAGAGATATTTACAACACTATATAATAAATATACCACAATTTGCAAATTTTACCATCACTCATTCAACTTTACATACTTGAATGTGTCACAAATTTTAACGTTTAAAAAAAATGAAAGAACATCAATTCCTTGAACTTTATGAGAGGCGTTCATTCGCGACTATTCTGGAAGAACAGAGAAAGGCGGAGAGAGACAGAATGTGTTTCAGAGAGTGAGACGAACTTGCTGTGTGACTTACGCGGCGCTTCAAACATCACAGATTATATTATCATGTATATGTATTATGTGCATCGGAATGGCAACTCACCTGGATCGAAAGAGTACCTGTACAGTAATTGAGACGAATATGGTTATATTGTTTGGTGCATACCTGGCTTACTTCTCACTCACTAACCAATCAAGAGAAGTTACTTGTGACTTCGACTTCGCGAGCGATGACGGCGACGATTATGGTGACTGGAACTTCGATGATCGCGACTTCCTGAAATTATCAATGTCATTACATTATCCTAGAGCATAATATACCTGATATATAAGATTACAATTGCAATCTGATAACGATAGCATATAGTTAAAAGATCAACGTTATCATTCACCTTTATCTCGACCGTGACGTCGATGGCTATCTTCGTCCCGATGGTGTTTGTCTCGCGATCTACTTCTACTTCTATGCCCAGAATTTCTGTAACAAGCAATTTTCTTTTTACAGAAAATCTACAACTTCTTTTAACAAGCAGTATCTCGATTAAATTGGCTCATTTAATTCTTGAACGTAACATTCCTGCCAAAACGTAAAGATATAACAGAGAAAATTATTTTTATCGAATGTAAAATTTTTCCTAATATTCCATTTTAACACTGGTTTAAACACTATTTTATTAACATTATTTTAACACTTTAACCAATTCAAAACTAAAAGATTAGAATACGATTTTTCAAAGCTTGCTGCTACAACATGGAGATTTCTACCTATGACCGCTCGAATCGTGACGGCTCTTGTCGTCATCCATTCGCCTGCGACGCTTGTCCCTGTCTCTGTCGCGATCTCTATCTCTGTCGCCATCTCTCCGCCGTCTGTCGAGTTCCTCATTTGCTCGTGCCCTTTGCTTCCGTTCCTCCTCTCTTCTTTGTTCTTTCTCGTCGCGCGCCTTTTCACGTTTATTCTATAAACGAAATTTTTATTTAGTTCTCAACTTGAAGAATATATATAATATTAAAATAAAACGACACAATTTATCCCCTACCATAATCTCTTGAAGAGCGCTCTTCAATCTGGCGTAGCCCACATGTTGTTTTCCCATTAAATGATCATCAATCCGCTGCTGGGCATCGCCCACAATAAGAAATGCGCCACATACGTCGCATACCTCCATTTGTTTCTCCTGTGCGGCTGCTAGTTCAGCAGTCTGAAAATAAATGCTGTAGAATTAGTAATAAGAATTTAAGTAGCAAACTATAAATTATTTACAATTATTTATTTGCGTAAAACTATGGGAAAGGGGAGAGAGGTGGGTTATAATTTATATAAATCCAAATAATTGTTTTACACTCACTTGGTTATAATGACTGTTGTCGTTGGACTTCCTCAGAGTTTCGCGCTCTTCTTTCAACTGGTCGCAGAGACGCATTAGGCCCTGCGCTTGCTCCACGTTACCTTGAATTCCACTCTGCTCAGCCTCCTCCACCAATTTATTTATCTTCTCTGTTAGTAGAGCGATCTGCTCCTCATTCCTCTGAGTTTGGGCCGGAGTTAACGTCGGCTACGCAGAAAAATGATTAAAATTACAGCTCTACAATTACAATCTGATCTTCCAGTGAAACTTACTGCTTCTGTTCTCCCAATTAGTGCCAACCGCTGCTTTCCCTTTATGATTTTTCTCTCCACTTCGTTTAACATACTCTGACAATACCTGATAAACTCATCCTCGTATTGCTGTTTACGATACGAATGCGGCGCCTTTTCAAACAGTTCTCTGGCCTCGTCGTCGTGTACCTTAGGGCACGCACCCAAGTCCGCTCTTGTATTAACGAATAAGTCGTGGGGACAGAATTTCACTAGATACAGCTTACAAAACTAAAACACAAGAGAAGCGCATAGATGTAATACATTTAAACAAGCATAAATTTACAATTTACAATAAAGTACAATTACAAATCAAATTTAAAGAAATTAGTACAATTGCATATATTTTTTAATATTCATATTTTTAGTAAAACCAATGAAAAAGTATTTGTATTTATTTCTCCATCATATCTTTCTTTCTCAATTTCTTGTATCTTTTTCAATCCAAAAAAATATATTTTTCATAATATAATTGATAAATTTAAAGAATAGTAACAAAAATTAATTTTTAGAGATTAATAAACTTTAAAAAAAATCTTATAGAAGAATGAGAAGTTTTTTAATAAACAATAAACTTTCTCATTATTTCTTTCAATGATTGCATGAGTTTAGCCCTTAAAACTAAATAGCAAATAAGATCGAAATCAATTTATAAATATTTGATTTTAAATCTGTGCAACTGTAAAGTTCCAATGATATAAAATCTTGTTTCAATTATATCTTCTTGTGTGATAAGATAAAATCTATGTTAGATAGAAAATACATCCTAGCTTAGAAGAGAATACAAAAGAAAACAGCAGAATGTAAAAAGTCAAAGGAACGGATCAGCCAATTTCAAAAAATCATATAATATCGAAATTTTATTCAGTTAATTCTTTGAGATGCTCAATCGTAGAAATTCTCGTTTCGTATTCTAAGATCATGGAAAACTTTGCGGATGTAAAAAAAATGCCATTATTAGAGGGAAGGTTTAGCGATAGGAAAATTAAAAATTCTCGAAAGTGGAAATTGAAGTTTTCGAAGTAACTGACGAAGGTTTTTTGAAGACGGTTCACCGTCGACGCAGGCTCACCTCAGGATCTTCCCAATTGAGCTCCTTGGGCTTTTCATTGGGCAGAACATTTCTGTTTCTGCCCATAAGCTCGTCGAGCAGAGCGGCAGCCGCGGCGGCGGCCATTTTCTCTCGATCACACCACGGCGATGTTGCGACGTTGCTTCGTCAAAATTCACGCACAGGCAACGAAGTTGCTGAAGAATTCGTTGCGAAATGAGAAGATTCGTTGACCTTCCGTCAACAGCGAGGCTCGGCGATACAAAGCGTAAATTGTAACAATTAACGGGACATTTAATCCCGGAGATGCAGTAGCAACAACGCATTCGCGACAATTGCGAAGCGAAACTATGAAATTTCGTCAGTAGGTGGCGTCCATTGCGGTAAACAGTGGAACTAGTGCAAACATCGATAATGATCAAGAAGGAAATGCCGCGATAGAAAAGATTATGGACTAATTAAGCCTTATCTACAATGAGTCTTATGGGCCATCTACAGTGAGTCGTAGTCGTAAGATCGTACAGTAAGGCTGATAGCAGAAAACGAAACGTAAGCGTCGTAGTCGTGGACGTGAAGCAAGGCAGAGAAAAACGTAGTCGTAATAGGCTGGTCGAACAATCAAATTATGACTACGTTTTTCTCTGCCTTGCTTTACGTCTACGACTACGTCAGACTTAAGTGCGTACGACTCGTTCTCTGCCATCACCCTAAATCGACCAACGACAGTCAAGATATATAAGAAAACTTGATTGTGGTTGGTCGATTTGTTTACGATCTTACGACTACGACTCCATTGTAGACGGCCCTTTACTCGTAAGATCGTAAGCAAATCGACCAACCACAATCAAGTTTTCTTATATATTCTTGACTGTCGTTGGTTGATTTTAGGCCATTCTACAATTGCGTAAGCCTTGTTGTAAACGTAAGGCTGTAAAGGCCATTCTACAATTGCGTAAGAATTGTTGTAAGGTAATTATTAAGGGGTAACGCCACTCTGGCTTTTTCAAAAAATCGATTTTTTTTTGTTTAAATGATGCTTTAGGGTCTACCTATATGAAGCTAGCCGACAGAAATTTCTAAATTTGATTATTTGAAATTTTTCTGAGCATATTTCGTTTGTAAATCGTTTGTGATTGATTGTGAGTCTGTTTTTAACGTTTGTGACAAATTAGTTTTTTTTGTAATTAGCAATTTAATTTTTGTCATGATGTTAGCCGACACTTTTTAGTAATAAACATATTTTGTCATATTTTGTGGTAACTAATGGCTATAATTAATAGAAAATCGTTTGTGGTTAACAGATATGTCAATGTTACGTTTGTGAATTAATCAATTTATTATTTATTTGCAAAATAATTATATTTAGTAATTATACTGCGCATGCGCAAAATGTGCTCAGGACTTCTGCGCACAGAGAGCGTGTCGACATATTACCCGTGGCGGAAGTCGACGTAGTTCTTGTAGATTATAGAACTCTTGTAGGTTATAGAACTCATAACCAATAATTTCCCGCTAGTTCTAGAAAGAGAAAAGATGATTGGCCACCACATCGACTTCCGCCACGGTAATGCGTCGACGCGCTCCCTGTGCACAGAAGTCCTGAGCACATTTTGCGCATGCGCAGTATAATTACTATGTATACTTATTTTGCAAATAAATAATAAATTGATTAATTCACAAACGTAACATTGACATATTTGTTAATCACAAACGATTTCCTATTAATTATAGCCATTAGTTACCACAAAATATGACAAAATATGTTTACGTCGCGAAAGCAGCCAAGGACTACGTTTACACGGCCTGATTTACGCCGAAGTTATAACATCGATATTATAACTATTGACGTTAGATGTCGTGTAAACGCTCCTTTACGACGAAGTTACTACATCGAAGTAGTAACTCAAAGTCGTTTGATAAAGAGGCTTAGGATAATAACATCGACGTAAAAGCACGTGTAAACGGGCGCACTACTAACGTTGACAATAATACCAATAGATAAAAATTGAACATTTTAATTCTATTGTTTTGTAGAATGT
>VBVQ01005841.1:0-10053 GCA_011636635.1 Tetramorium simillimum | reverse complement strand
CTCTATATCATTCTCTCTCGCACAGATCTTGGCCACACTTTGCAGGCAGCATTCCCCCTCCAGGTATATATGCTCTAAGGATTAACCCAACTCAGGTTATTTTTGGCCAATCACAGTTATTCTTCTAAAGAATGGAATAACCGTGATTGGTCCGTTCTAAAAGAAAAATAACCTGAGTTGGGTTAATCTCGCTCAGTCGAAAACGCTAACAGTTAAGTACATACAGTATATGCTCTTCCAGTAGGTAAAAACGAACGCAGGCTTTATCGCCAACGTGCAAAAAAAGAAAATCTCTAGTCAGTTTGACAGCGTTCGCGTCTGCTGTTGATTCAGATTTTCGCCGATTTTTCTGCACCGCAATTTATGTGAATGTAAAACGAGATAAAGTAAATTTTATCCATTGAAACATGTAGCCCCGAGGAGAGAGAATCCGACGAATACGAAAATTCAAAGGAGGATAAAAAGTTAACGACCGGATAACATGTAATCCTCGAGGAAAGCAAGAGACGCGAGGTAAACATCGAGAGAGGTTTGCCAGGGTGTGGATACGTCTTGACGAACGGGATTGACGTTTCCTTCGACGTTGGCGATGATCGTTTGATAAACTGGGCCATGGAGGACAGTAGCAAGGAACGCCGGGTCCTGCAGCACTATGTTGCCAAGCAAGACACGGTACTGATACGGATATTCGGTGCGTGCGACGTTAACGTTAACAAGTTGCGTCTGGGAATGCTTGTAGAAGCACTGGAGGATTTGAAGGAGAGCGTGTTGAGGGTGCGCGTGACCGACACCGTCGGCGGATCTAAGACCTGGTGCGGCACGGAATGGCGTTGCCACAAGTACGACCTGATCCCCGTGTCGCCGAAGGTCTGGCAGTACCTGCTCGCCGTACAGTCTCCTCAGGAGAGAGTTCGACTGGCGAACGACGAGGCACTGTGCGAACAGATAAGAAATATATCTGTCAACGACGTGGCCTGGTACTGCTCCGACCCCACTAACAGACACGCCAGGGAATTGGCGTACATCAGATACATCGGACCTGTGCCGCAGCTCGGATTGGGACATTACTTTGGCCTTGAACTAGTGGTGAATTGACTAATAGCGTTTTTGACTGGCCCTAGGCTATGTGCTCTGGGATCGATTAAAACCAGTGTACTAGGAATATATATTCAAATGTACTATAACTTAGTTTTTTATAAAGAATAATAATGATAAAATGGCAGATTATATATGATTGACTCTTGCTCTTAGTTTTTGTTTTCGTCGACGATTTGACGACAGTATAATGAAATAAAAGCAAAAGTTCGTCGTCTAGTAACCCAAGACAGAACTTGTAACTTCATTAATCGCTCTCGGAGCGCGTAACCCAGAGCCAATTGAAAACGCTATAAAGCTGCTTTTAGTTGCTGCTGTTCTTGTTGAAGATTCGTGATTTTATAACTTAAAAGTGTAGAATGTGCCGTGTATAAAATCATCACCTTTCCTTGCATTTCAAACCTCCTCTTTGGATAAACTTAACAACCTTTAGTACAAGGATTTAAAAATGATAAAACTGATGTAAAGTTAAATTGTAGCTTTTATATCAAAGTCATCACCCTTTTTTGCGTTTCAAACAAATCTTGTCTTTGGATAAATTTAACGAGGCTTTATTACAAAGATTTAAAAAATGAAAAATGAAACTAATATAAAGTTAAACTGTAATTTTCATATCAAAGGATTGATTCATTAATTACTACTAAAAGAAAGGATTAAGGATTGATAAAGAAGAAGAGTATGACTTTTAAAATAAATTTGTAATATAATTAATAATGCAGTAAAATAATACATGTCAATCAATCAATCAATCAATGTAGAATGCAATAACATCATAGATAATTACATACACATATACGTTACAGGAGAGTCAGGAACTATCAAAAACATCTTTATTGGCCAAAGAATATTTTATTTCCACACATTGGAATGCTACTACAACATTCACTACTATAAGTAATATATTACCTTATAAAAAAACCGACTCAATCCCCAGCATTGAGAAAAGTATATTTATTAATCAATGTTTTTAATGTTCATTTCTACCATGGCAGATTAACTTTAATCTCGACTTAACTTACTTTTCCTCTTTTTCTAATTCTTAGAACTAAAGAAAGATAAAAGGTAAATTAAACCGAGATTAAAGTTAATCTGCCGTGGTAGAAATAGACATTAATCCATTAATTTTATAATCATGCATTTTACATACTTCTATATTTCAGCATCATTCTTGAAAAATAATACATGCACTGACTATGTCAATGACAAGAAAAGATCTGTGCTTGATAGTACACCAGCCGTTCTATTAGAACAATTTACTCTATTTGATGATACCAAGAACAATAACCAAGAATCTGTCAACATACTGAAAGAACGTCATCAAGTCGGAAAGTCGGATCTTGAAAATGATGTTAATAACTATACTAAAACCATCGATCACGCCCTTTTTAAATGCGGTAATTTCACAGTTGTAAAAGCAATAAATATATTTCATTCCGTCGGTACTTCTTCCTAAAAACCTTAAAATGAACTTAACCAGTGCCGGACTTTAATTTCCTCCGTGCGATAGAGGGAGTTAATAATAGCTCAGGTATTTAAAAATAGACGCACAAAGCACTAGCCCGACTTCCTAGAGGGCTGCCGCCAGGTTATAAAGCGCTCTACAGTTATTACATTTTTGTTTAACAATGGCAGCAGAACTGCAGAACATTCCTATTTTTGTATTGGAGCACAAATGGAGTAGTGATATAGAATCAAATGTATACAGTGATGTGGAAGATGCGCGTGGCATAAGCTTATTGAATTACAGTAAGATACAATTGACGTACTACCTCTACTGCACTTTTAACAAATGTTTTCTTTCTTTTTCGCGATAATATTTCTACTTTTACATTCGAAACGTGATTTTTTATTATACAATCCTTAAGCAATGTGTTATATAGACATACTCAAACAACACGGCAATCGAATATAAGCTGTTAATTGCAGTAGGTAATGGCGAGAAAAACGAAATCAAAACATTTAACAGGGTAGAGAATAAGGGAGATTTAATGGTGGGCTCTAATGTGAAAGTACTTCTGAATTCTGATATTCATCATGGAGTTATTCGGTGGATCGGCACACCACCTGGTACAAGTCCTGGCAAATTGATGGCAGCTGTAGAGCTGGTGAGTAAAATGGATTTATTAAACTGTTATAAAAAAATGAAAGAAACAGCTTGAACATTGTGTTATATAGGATAATGGACATCCTTTAGGTACTGATGGGACTTACAAAGATATCAGATATTTTCATTGTAGACCGTACAGAGCTGTATTTACAGACATCGAACACTGTTCTCATTACGAAAACGTAATTAGAATGCATTATCAATGTGCCATGTTTGTTAATTATGAAAATGAGTAAATTATGAATGTATTTTTCACAAACAGACGAAACTCGACGAACGGCCTGCGCTTATAAATAACGATAATTTCGGCAATATGGAGAGTTCTGTGATTGCGGGTATTGTACGGCCTATCTCCGTTAAAGGAGACTTGGAAAGTATATGCGGAAAGTATCGCGGTATTCAGGGTCATCATAATTCGTGCTATTTGGATGCTACTCTTTTCAGCATGTTCACATTTACCAGCGTATTTGACAATCTCCTGTTTCGGTAATTAATTTTTGCTTGGATTGAATATATTTGTTCATTAACAAGAATTTATTTTTTTTTTTTGAAAGAAATGGATTTTATAGACATAAACATGACAGTATAATATTTTTTTAAAAATTTTTATGGTTTTTTTTAGTCCACCGAACGAAAAAGATTGTCCACAATATGAAGAAGTGCAGAGGGTCTTGAGAGAGGAGATTGTAAATCCATTGAGAAAAAATATGTTTGTCAGAGCGGATCGTGTAATGAAGCTTAGAACTTTGCTCGAGAAATTGTCGTCAGTGTCTGGCCTGACAAGCGAAGAAAAAGGTTCACCTTTATATTTCGAAATATTATAGATTCTACTTTTAATTGCTTTAATAATGGTTTTTAATATATCCAATGTTTAGATCCTGAAGAATTCTTAACGTCACTAGTCGCCCAGATTTTGAATGCCGAACCATTCCTCAAATTAAGCTCTGGACAAGACGCCTACCACTATCAATTGTTTGTCGAAAAAGACGATCACTTAAATTTACCGACCGTGCAGCAATTATTGGAACAAAGTTTCCTGACCAGTAATATCAGATTGAAGGAAGTTCCCTCTTGTCTTATTATACAAATGCCACGCTTTGGAAAATCATTTAAAATGTATCAGAAGATACAACCTACATTACTGCTTGATGTAACGGACATTATCGAAGACTGTTAAGTATCGTTATGTCGTATTGCGAGTTACAGCAACTGCTTCTGTCTGAAACAATTTGAAGCAATATTTACATATTGTTTTGCAGCACCCAGACAATGTACTGTGTGCGGCAAATTGGCGGAATTTGAGTGCAAGGAGTGTTACGGACAATGTGGCGTCGGTCTCGAAAGTATAGCTTTCTGTTTACAGTGCCTCGAAAAAGTTCGTAAACGTATGACAAACAAGTGATACACAAGTATAAAATATTCAGAAATAAATTATTTTGTTTTTTTCTTCTTAGGTACATCGTCATGAACGAAGGACAAATCATGAACCAAAGAAACTGAATGTACCTATGGAGTTTACAATTCTGCAAGAACATTGTCCCGTACCGCGGCTGTTTCTGGAGCTATCCGCGGTGGTCTGCATCGAAACTTCGCACTACGTTTCATTTGTAAAATGCGGCCCTGGCTCGGAGGCACCATGGTGCTTTTTCGACTCCATGGCTGATAGAAAAGGTATCGCTCATTTATATTTATATAAATACTTAGTATTTTTTTTTTATCGAATCATTATTTTGCATTTATCATTGACTCTTAACTTATTGTTCAAAATCTTGTAAATATTTAAGAATAATATCACCGATCTTTAAAGTAAACTCTTATTATTATTATTATTATTAGGAGAACAAAATGGATATAATATACCGGAGATGGTGCCATGTCCAGATTTTCCTTACTGGTTGAGCGAAGAAGGGGGAAATTATTTGACCGAATTAACAGACGACCGTCATTTACCAGAACATGCTAAACGCTTACTTTGTGACGCATACATGTGCATGTATCAATCCCCGGATGTTATGATGTACAAATAACTTGAAATGACTTATCTTTTAAGTAATGTTAGTTTTAGCATTACTGCAAAAGTGCAATATCCTGCTTATAGCTTTCCTTAATGATATAATAAGATTACATAAATCCATATAACAATCGTAGCTATGAGATGAGGTCTCGAAATCTTATGTACAAAATAGGACAAAATACGTTTGTATCCAAGAAGAATATAGTTATATAAAAAATAAAATTGACAATACAGACACATTTATCTAAAGATATTAAACACGTACATTCAGCACAATTCAATATTACAATCGCTCACTGAGCACTAAGTCGGCTGATTTAGCATTGGCTAACAGAAAAAGCTGCTTTGTAATACCTTTTAGACCTAAAATTATATACCAATTAGCGATTATGTAGCATTATTTTCATTAGCGAAAATTTTTCGTATGAATTTGAAACTTGGGCTGCGGTCGACTTGACGCTACAAATGCTTCGAAGCATTTTTCTTCTCTTTTCTTTCAATAAAGATAGAAGGAGAAGAAAAATGTTTCGTAGCATTTGTAGCGTCAAGTCGACCGCAGCTTGAGTGAATTCAAAATTAGCGCGTTGGATCAGATTAGGTTAGAATACGGCAACGCGCACGTTGCCATCAATTCCTTGACAGAAATCTCAGCCGAAAAGTTGACTCGGATTTTAATTGATAATGTTAGCGAGGCGCGTGACATTCGCATTCGGTAAACAATTGTGCGAGCGTTCATGCTTTCCGGATAACACGTTTGCTCAGGCAGCACGTGGCTACAGTATGGAGCATGAGAAACGATGGCACAAGTGGAAAAAGAACGATGAGGACTCTGTAACACCAAGATTCGGGGACGATCCGGAGAAGCCCAAGACGTTCTTTTGGTTTCCCACAGCCGCGCCCAAGGCGACCGACTTCTCCATATTTAATATTAGAAAATGGTTGAAGCATCAGAGAGACGAGTACGCCAGGAGCAGTCAGGAATTCGTGCCGGAAAGGCACGAGATATTGGGCGCCGATCTGGCCACTACTCATTTCTTCGTTCCTCGTGGCGGCCGGGTCAGGTTCAAGGGCAACGTTTATTGGACGGAACGAGATACGAAAAGTTTTCACGAGTTACCTAGCACCTATGATCCGAACTACATTCTCGAGGCGGTGGACGTCAATGGGTTCGATCTGTACTACGAGGGCCTGAGTAACTTGTGCGGTCTCACGAAGCTCAAGTGGCTCAGTCTCAAGAACTGTAAGAACATCGACGACTGGGGCTTGGACAAGATCTCAGCCGAGTTCCCCCAATTGGAATACCTGGACCTCTCCGGCTGCGAGAAGATCACGGAAAGGGGATTGGAATGTATGTACAGAATGTCTAGATTGAAGAAGCTGATTGTAACGAATCATCACAAGTCCGTCACGTTTGAGCTGAGTTGCTTCATGTTGGAGGACTGCCTACCAGGACTGACCTGTGAAATTCTTATGCCTGAAGAAAAGCCACAAGACTAATGCTGCGAAAAAATTAAAAATATAATAGTATAACTTGTAAGGTATTAAAATACATATTTATGTTTATTTATACAATATTTAATTATTTTCACAGTCTTAATCATCAGGCGCTATAAATTAAAAATGCTTGACAAAGATATTAATCTTGATAAATGATAATTTATAGGAGATAAATGAAATACTAAAGGTGCAGTCCCATGGAGCCAGTGTACAGTGTATTGGTGTATGGCATAAAGTTTTATCAGCTGTCCCATAGGGCACATTTAGGCCGGCATTTTGATCAATAAGCCAATTAAAAGCCAATTTCTTGAGTATCCATTTTGAGAATAAGCTTTGTATAAGACATTGTGATTGGCTTATTGATCAAAACACCGGCGTAAATGCGCCCCATGAAACAGACCATAAAATTTTACACCATACGCCAATACGGTGTATGCTGACTCCATGGGACTACACTTAACACTATAAGTAATTTATACAGAAATATCGTTAACTTTTTATTAGCTTATTCTTTTCTCTATGTCTTTTTGCGAAATGTAATTCCACCTTGTTAGTAATACCATAAGCTTTTATGTTTTCTTTGTCGTTAGAGAGCCTAGTGTCTTTAAAGCAAAGATGATATTTCTTCCAGATGTGCTTCCAACTTATCTTCTTGTTGACATTTTCTCTCTTCAAAGATAAATTCATGTGTCGCTTGACAGCCTTTTTCAGATCAAGTACCGTTGTATTGTGCGGAGGTACCTGAAACAATACAAAGAAAATGTAAGAGCGATAAATACTTGTGCATCGTGTGGAACAGAATAAATTATATAAATGTATTACCACCACTGCAAGCTTCGGCAATTGTCCTCGATTCAAAAATAATGTTATAGCTTGCCCTTGCACAACTGCGACCTGCGATTTAAGCTCTTCTATCGTGACGTCCGAAGGTAATCCCGAAAGCAACGAGTCAAGCTCAACAAGATTGTCTATGGTCGCCTTCGTTAACTTCAGTAATTCTTGATGACTGAGTCGTGCGATCTCGGGTTTCATTTCAGCTTCGACACATGATTTTTCTTTAATATTTGTCGCGTCTTCGACAGTATCCATGCTATTATTACTTTTATTTTGAATATTAACCTGTCTAATCAGATTTTTATATATTTAACGTATTAACGTAGAACGTGCACATATATTCATACAATCTTTACATTAATGGGATTTTGCGAAAATTAATTTTGAAATTTTCTCTTTATTTCCTTTCGTGTTGAAATATTTTTAATTACAAAAAATCTTCAATTAGATATGAAATTGTCATGTTGAGAACAACAATAATAACGGACTTCACTTTCTAGGTGTAAATTGTCGTAGCCAACTTGTTAGAAACTAATACTCTAGAAACACAAATGTTTTGAAAGTCCACAAAAAATACCTCTGTTTAATATTGTATAATTAATCTTCGATTAATGTAATCATTAATCAATGATTAATTTGATTGTCATAATTTTTAGCTGTACAATTTATTTTCGACCTGCAAACATTGGACAAGACGGCGTTCTCAATTTTTTTGTCCACGATTATACGCATGTGCACGATCCCGTCATTGGTTCAGTGAGGGCGCAATTGTCAGCGATCAATCTCGGCGTTTGGCACTTGTGCATACAATGCAGTGTTGGGAGATACTAGAACATGCGCGATAAAGGAAACACTAGCAGCCGTTATCAGGCCTCACGCGCGTACATATTTTGCCGTGATAGAAGGTATCATTAGATCCCGCGTGGAAAAGAAATAGGGAATGAAAAAATAATAGAAAATCTATAGGAAGAAGTTAATATTAAAATCAACCTATTCTCTGCGAGATTTTAACAGAATGAGAATATATTACAAACATTTGAGCTTAACAAACTCGTATTATATCCATTTTTACCAACGCAGATCAACTTTAAACTCAGTTTAACTTACTTTTTATCTTTTTCTAATTCTAAGAATTAGAAAAGAATACAAGATAAGTTAAATATAAGATAAGTTAAACCGAGATTAAAGTTAATCTACATTGGTAGAAATGAACATTATTAATCTGAAAATTATTGTATAATTTTATAAATAAAATAACTAATATCTTTATTTCATTTATGTTCATTTCTACCACGGCAGATTAACTTTAATCTCAATTTAACTTACTTTTCATCTTTTTCTAATTCTTAGGACTAAAAAAAGATAGAATGTAAGTTAAATCGAAATTAAAGTTAATCTGCCGTGGTAGAAACAAACATTCGTTGATAAAATTTTATTTTACGTATCAAAATAAATGTTTTATTCGCTGAATACATTTTATATGTTATTAAGGAGGTTCGGGGGTATTACAAAAAATGAGTGAATGTTATAAAATTTTTGAGTATGATTCTTAATAGTTATAAAGCTCCATGAATTTTTTCAATTTTTTTTATCGTCAATGATTTCATATATTGTGAATGGTACATTATCGTACTAATTTCAAAGAGAAATGTTCACTTTTCTATCGCAAATAAATATATGACGATAAAAAAAATTGAAAAAGTTCATGGAACTTTATAACGCCTATTAAGAATCATTTCCAAAATTTTACAACATTCTCTAATTTTTTGTAATAAATTTGTCCCCGAACCTCCTTAACATAAAAGATTGGTAATAAAAAATCAATTACGTTATATTTTTCCGGAGGATCTCAAATTCTCAAGTTTAGCATCGGAGTACGGCGATGCCGATCAGTCACGTGGGCGATGACGTAACTGATGCATGCGTATAAACGCTCCGCTCTCCGTGGGATTTATCCTCGATCTCCCACTTTTGCCAGCAGTCTCCCAGCACCGACGCAGTCGCTCCGAGTTGGTCGGCGAGGTTGTGTACGTCGCCCCGCTCCCTCGAGTACCCCACTCCGCGTCCTCGGTCTTGAGCAATCTCGGGGCACCTTATCGCCCTTTCGATAAACGGTTATCACGGTTGGCGACAGCCGTAACACGAGCCCGGGCCCCTCGTCAGCGTCCGCAGTGTTAGGAGAGAGCCGCCAAGATGACAGTAATCACGAAAGCGATCACCGAGAAGAAGGCGTCCGACAAAATGGAGCAGCCATTGTTTGTGGAGGAAAACGCGGCGGTTAGTATACGCTCGCTCACGTCACGCTCGATGTCGCGTCCCGCGGACATTACCCTTCGATACTTGGACACCCCGTTCTACGTCTCGGCCGGGAAGGATCGCTATTTTTAATTGACCGCGTTAGGGTCGCGTTGTGCGCAGTAAAGCCACTTAACGCAACCCTTAGTACATATATATATATATATATATATATATATATATATATATATATGTATATGTATATATATAC
>VBVQ01005840.1:0-10792 GCA_011636635.1 Tetramorium simillimum | reverse complement strand
GACGTACACATTGTAGGCGTGAGTAAACCTTACGAATATAACAATGCCAATAATACGATAACTGATCGCGTCACGTTTAGAAATATTTTCTGATTCTTACCTACTTGATAAAGCCGGCCTTCCGGCGAAAAAATCGTAATATGCCTGTCAAAACCAGCACTGCTGCCGCGCGCCATGTTCGCTGATACAGGAATCGACGATTATCCTTCCCGACCAATTTGAGTTATGAAAACGTCAAATCATAGGTCTGATCTTTAGCTGAACTTTCTGCACCAGTGCAAAAGTTAGGTTAGGCATAATATAATAAATATCAGACTACGGATTGAGAATGGGTGCATCCAGAAGCACAGCCACTCACTGAGTGCTTAGTGAGCTCTCGCATCTTATTGGCATATTCCTTTAGATCTAAAAATGTACACCAATCAGACGCAAGAGCTCACTGCGGCTGGCTTCACATGGGCGTAACTTGCGTAAGCGTAACTTGCGCCGACCAATCACAACATCTTATTTGAATATCAGCGGACGCTACAGAATGTGATTCGTCGGCGCAAGTTACGCTTAAGCAAGTTACGCTCCATGTGAAACCAGCCTCAGGTTTCTCTCAGTCTGTACTCACATGTTCAAGAAACATAACCTATGTTTCCATGTGCGCTCGCGTGTACGAGTCTACGATATTTTCTATTCGTTTAAAATTGTATCTACATCCGGATGTACTTATAATTTTTATTTTCTATTATAGAAAATTATCGATAGGACAGAATGTCCCGTTTAATAGTGAAAAACTTACCAAAAAGCGTACGTAGATCATATGTAATATCTTTTTATTTAACATAATATACAAAAAAATATATATATATGTATGTATATATTATTTTGCAGGCCACAGATACTAGATTGAAAGAATTATTCAGTCAAAAGGGTATTGTGACCGATGTACAATTGAAGTACACGAAAGATGGAAAGTTTCGACGATTTGCATTTATTGGTTACAAAATGGAGGAACAAGCGAAATTAGCGCAGACCTATTTTGATCAAACATTTATCGATACCTGTAAAATATCTGTTGAGCAATGTGTAAATTTAGGTGTGTACAGCTACAAATAATTCTGTTATTATAACAACTTAGCATTTATATAAGGTTTGTTTGTGTCGCATGCTTCAAGATGCTCCTACTTCTCCCAATGTACTCCAACGGACTGTATTATTCAATGTGCAGTATTGAGCGCGTTAGAGCAAGTAGAAGCATTTTGGAGCATGTGACACGAACAAAATCTATGTTTACATATTGTGAGCGAGTGTAATTTAATAAACAATGCATTGGTTTACTATACCAAAGATTTTTGTTTAAACGATGTAGGAGAAATTAAGAAAAAAGAAACTAATACACACAAAAATGATGAAGAAAAGAAGAAAAAAGAAACTGACAAAAACGACGAAGAAAAGAAGAAAAAAGAAACTAACAAAAGCGACGAAAAAAAGAAGAAAAAGAAAAAGACAGACAAAAAGGAGGATGACGAAGTTAAAAAAGCACTCGAGAAGGTATAAATTTTTTTTAGTTTATAGATTTTAACTCTTTATATTTATATTCTAATTAAGAAAAAATTGCTCACTAAATTGTCTTCAATTATAATGAATTTAGCACAAGGATGATCCTTTATTTATGGAGTTCCTTGAAGCACACACTGGTAAGGATGCAAAAGGTGTCTGGAAAAATGATATCGACGTACCAGTCATCAATGAGGAAGAAGAAGCCACTGAGAAATCTGATGAATCTGAAAATGAGGAAGATGATAAGTCTAAAATAAATCCAGGTGAGACAAGAAAAAAATTCTTTTGTTTTTTCTTTAATAAAGAATGTATTACAATTTTATTTTTGGAAAAAAATGTAACATATGTATTATTTCAGGAACAGTCTCAAGTGGAAAAGATGAACCTGATTGGCTACCTCAGAGTAAAGTAAAATCTCTGACGAAAGATGTGTCAAAGTATGGTCCATTAACGTTCTACACTGTAAAACTGCGAGGCCTTGCGTACAAACAAACGAAGAAACACATTAAACAATTCTTCCGTCCTATAAAACCGAAATCCATACGAATTCCACCCAAAATTAAAGGTATAGCTTATGTTGGGTTTAAAACGGAGCAAGCCATGAAGAAGGCTCTTATGAAAAATAAGAGTTTCTTAGGTAAACACTATTATTGAATGTAATATAAAGAGTAATGTATGTATAATATTTTATATACACAAATGTATTATTTATTTGTGCAGATGGGAAACAGATTTTTGTATCCAAATACGAGCGAAAAGAGGAAATTGAATCTAATGATTCGAGTAATAAGACCAATATTAAATGGAAGCAACAGGAGGAGGCTTTAAAAGACGAAGAAAGTATAGCAGAATCTGGAAGAATATTTATCAGAAATCTGACGTATACAATTACGGAGGATAACATCAGGAAACTGCTTGAAAAGTATGGTCCTCTAACTGAAGTGGATTTACCTGTAGACAGACTAACTAGGAAACCAAAAGGATTTGGCACAGTAACATTCCTGATGCCAGAACATGCTGTAAAAGCTTACAGTGAATTGGACGGTTCTGTGTTAGATGGTAGAATGTTACACATCCTTCCCGGAAAGGCGAAAACCTCCTTGGAGAATATTGATACTGAAAACTTAACTTATAAACAAAAGAAAGAACTGCAAGCTAAGTCAACCGCAAGTTCGTCACATAATTGGAATACATTGTTTCTTGGGCAGAACGCCGTGGCGGACGCTATCGCGAATCGCTACAATACAACGAAAGAGAAGTTACTGGAAGACGGGTCGAATGGAATGAGCGCCGCGGTCAAATTAGCATTAGGAGAAACGCAATTGACTCAAGACACAAAGGCCTTTTTGGAAGAGAACGGCGTGTGCTTGGACGCTTTTAATGGAGCACCAAAGAAGAGATCAGCCACCGTAATCTTAGTGAAAAATTTACCGGCTGAAACAAAACCGTATGAACTACGAGAAATGTTTGCCAAACATGGCGAGCTCGCGCGTATTGTAATGCCACCGGCGGGTATAACAGCGCTGATCGAGTTTCTGGAGCCATCCGAAGCGCGCAAGGCTTTCCGTGCATTAGCTTATACAAAATACAAGCATCTACCATTGTACCTGGAATGGGCACCGGATGACAGTTTCACTACGCCTGCGTCCAAGACTAAGACAACTAAAAATAGTGCAACTGCAAAAAAATCAGATTCGGAAGAAGTTAAAGATGAAGTAAAAGAATCTAAAGAAAGTGAAACTAATACATGTAAAAAGAAAGATGAGGAGCCGCCCGAACCAGATACAACGCTTTTTGTAAAGAATATCAATTTTTCTACTACGGAAGAACAGTTGAAAGATGTAAGTAATTAAAAAGTATTATATATGCGATTGCGTTCATTGTTTTCTTCGTAATAATGTAACTTTACGCTTGCAGTACTTCGGTAAATGCGGTCCCATCCATTACGTTACAATAGCAACTAAGAAGGATCCGGAAAATCCTGTTAACAAATTGTCTATGGGATATGGATTTATTAGGTACAAGAGGAAACACGATGCAGAGCGTGCGTTAAAAACGTTGCAAATGTCAGTACTTGATGGGAAGAGCTTGGAATTGAAACGATCTGAGAGAACATTAATGTACGTTATTCTTTAATCCGTCTTGTCGTAAAAGTTGAGAATTTTTTATAACTGCGAATTTTTGACAACTTTCTAGGTCTGACGTCAAAACAGTAAGAAAAAAGTCTAAGGTTACCGAACAAACTGGCACTAAAATTTTAGTACGAAACATACCCTTCCAAGCAACTGCCCAGGAAGTAACAGAATTATTCAAGTATGTATATATCGTATATGTTTTTATGATGAAATATTTTTACATAACATACAATACAATAATTAATTCATTGTAATTTCACAGGTCATATGGTGAGTTGAAAGCCGTACGATTGCCGAAGAAACTGGTCGGCACTGAAAAGCATAGAGGATTCGCTTTCATCGAGTATTATACTAAGGCAGATGCAAAGGTAATGGTTTCTATTATCTGAACAATTTAATTTGATTTAATAAATCTAACAGAAATAAAATCATTTATAAGCATAAATTAAGAGTGAGAATTGCATTTTACTCTTGTATTGATTTTAATTTGCCGTCTCTTATAGAAAGCATTTAATGCACTGGGTCAAAGTACTCATTTGTACGGTCGAAGATTAGTTCTTGAATGGGCCCAGATGGAGGAAGGTATTGAAGACATTAGGAAACGTACTGCGAAACATTTCTACCAAGGTAATTAATTTTTTTATATTGTTGTGTTATAACATAACAAATTTATTTATATTGATTGACGAAGATAATTACATGATTCTGAAGGTTCTGTTGTTTTATTTATTTTCAGAAAATTCGACAAAAAGCTTTAAAAAATCCAGATTAGCTCCCGAAAATATTGGTCTTGAATTAAAATCGGCTCAAGAAATGTAATTTATAAATTATATTTCTTGATTTTATACATAAATACGTAAATAAAAAAAATAATTCACGAATTAATACGTGGCTCTAAAACGTTCATTAAAATGTAAAAAAATTCATTAATATTCTCAATCATTTTTTTAGTTAATTTCTTTTTGATAAATGCTAGTATCAGCAATATTATTGAATGATTATTGAAACCAATATCTGGCAATCCGTACACGATCCGTATCAATTTTTATTCCTTTTCACGTTGGCCAAATATTTAGGTTGGTCAATTGGAAGTCGAAAGTATTTTTATTGCGCGACATTAATCTTCGCGTCACGTTTGAATGTGACTTTTTCTTTTCTTACTTTTCCATGGAACATGATTCTGGTTTCCAATGATTGATATAATACGATGTATTTAGGTTACTTGACTGCCTTATGAGATTATTTACGTTACTTCTGGATAACTGAATAATCAATTTTGTAATATATATATGTATATAATAATTAATCTTTTTATCGATTTATAACTAGTAATTACAAATAATAGCCTAGATAAATATTATAGTGAAGAATGCGTAATGTATATACAAAACATATGTAATATATGTACATATTCAAAAGTTCTCTGGTCTAAGCACTTTTTGATTTATTTCGACAGCGTTTTCAAATCCTTTTTTTAACCACATTTCTGGAAATAAGAATAAGTCACAAGCAGTCTAGAGAAAAAGGCAAGGATTATTGTCAATTTTCTGCCAAAAATTGTTAAACGAAGAAATGATGTGTGCCAGGTTTTAGATTAATGTATTCAGTTAAAAATATATTATAATAATTAAGTAATAAGTCTAGGCTAAATGTATTTCTAAATACAATTTATATATATAATTTTCATTCGCGTATAAATGTATATGTTAATTACATTTGTAATATGTACATATGTATGCAATGTAGTTACGTATTGTCATTATATCATATGTGTATATAATATATTTTTTATAGAATATTTAAATCTAATTATTACGATGAATTTTGTTTCTTAGGGCATAAATATAATACAACGGTACTCTTATCATCAACCGTCCATTGAACAAATTTTGAATTCATTGCAGCTTATAAAGAATCATACAACAAATGTTTCACGGATTATTTGTTCATTTGGTATTTGTTCATTTGGAATCAACAATTATTTCGAAAGATATTTTTATCTTTTTATTTTCATAATATATAATTATTTTGATATATAAAAAATGAAAAAAATCTCTTGAGATAACTGTTGATCCAATATACATATATCATCTCATTGGTAATAGCATGATTACACGAACACAAATCAAGGAATTAAATAATAAATGTGTTGAAAGTTCCTCGTTCGGCAGTAATGTTCACATCTATAGCGTTACACGCCCAGCAAACAGAAGCGAACTGACGAAGACGGCCGGCGAGGAAATGTCTTCCTTTCACCTCCACCACTGCATCGCGCCAGGGATCTTGCATAGGCCCGGCATCACGAAGGACTGGAAACGCGCTGGCGGTTCCGGTTGGTGGGGTCCCAATCATCGGTTGGTGGCATGTCCCATGAAGGTGCTGGCAGTATGAGAGACGACCCATGAAAGTAACAGTGCGCCTTCCACCTTCGCTTGCGGCTTGCGGCGCGATCGCCAGATAGACCGAGCCAGTTGTACGCTCATCGTCCTGGAGAACGGTACTCGCGCTTCATCCCGATTAGATACTAATAGCCGCCACCGCGTCGTCCTTCAGTATCGTACAGATACAAGGTCGCGAGTGCAACGGCGATCGCATTTCGCTGCTGTGAGCCCGTGTACTTTAAGCGGATGTATCTGACGCGCGATGTGTGCAAGCTGAGGATCTTCTGACCGAGGACCGCAATTAAATCGCTGAGGGATCAGACCGAGCGGTAGACATGGACTGGGTAAGACTCTCATCCCGATAAGTCAATAAACAATTTCTTTGCGATCTACTTGTGGTTCATACCCAAGGATCATTGGAGATGTCCAAAAACAACGGAATAGTAAAGTGTTTTTAGATGCTGAACAGAAATAAGATTGCTATATTGATTTAATTGTATAAAAAAGCAATTTTAGATTAGAAATCTTAGCTCTCCAACTTCCACACATTGATTCCACACATCTGCAGAAAATGTATTCTGAAAGCATTTTACGTTTTCTCTGAAACCTGTTTAAATACCAATCGAAATGTCACGTTAGAAACGTTGGAAATGTTAAGATTGTATAGGAAGCAATTTTTAATTTTATTATCAATAGAAATGGCACTTTGTTGTAATAAGGCAGTAAAAGCATTTAATGTAATACGTCTGGTAAGGATTTGTATTGAAGGTGATGATCATTTCTCTTTAAATGATTCTCTAATCGAACTGGAACTGAATCACTGGGTAATTAGAACAAGACGGATGGAAACAGGATTTCACCTTCCGTAGTGATAAGGAACAGGAATTTATCTTCGTAGAGATAAGTCGTTATGTACAATTATTTTTTAACGATCAGTATTTTTTATTAATGATATGCGGCTTTCGATAGTTCTTGCAGTCATCAAGAAAAAACGCAATCCTCTTTCATCCATCATTACAACCACAAAATTTAGTTATATCTTCCCTACAATTATCTTTGAATTGAAAAAATATTTAATAACAAAAAGAATCTTCTCGTTCCATGATGTCGCCATGAAAATGTTGCTATAAATTTAAATGAGTCGTCTATTTTTAATTAATCCCGAGAAGGAACCAATTTTGGTTCATCGCCTTCTTTTCCCGTGGATCTCGATTTATGACATTTCGACGAGCGCACGACGCTCGTGTGAGTGATTTCTAGCATTCGCTAGAACAGAGAATCTCAGAACAAAGTAGACTCTTCGAACGCGACGCTAATGACGGATGTACTCTCGGAAAAGTAACACAAGGACTACGCCTGGGCGGGAAGTGCGGACTTTCCTGCGCGAGATGTATGTTATCTGGCGAATCAAACACGGACGGCGATGCCTCTGCGCCCAGCCGTTTCAAGATCCCGCGAGAGAATAATGTTTATTTGGAAACCAGCGAGAGTCTCCTCGCCAGGAACTTGGATTTTTCCTCGAATCCGCGTAATTATCCAACTCGTTATCCGCACGGGCTCCGCGGGAGTGCGTTACCGGAACGTGCGACTTACGGTGCCGATTTCCGCGACCGAACCGCCGCGGCCAAACGATCGGAATTGCATCAACGTTAATGAGAAATCGTGCCTCCGATTGCGGTTTCGTCCCGTACGATTCCAACGCGCAACGCAATCCGCGTTTGGCGCGGCTCGACGATCTGGGCGAGGTAAAAGTTGCGCGTCGGAGGCTGAGATCGAAATTCCAGAAGGAAAGATCTACATTCGCAAGTTAAGTAACACGCGCAGAGGCGAGGGCAAACATTTGACTTGCATATACGCCCCGCGGTATCAAAACGCGATTACAAACGCGCGAACGGCGTGGAAAAGGAACCTTGAGAAAACTTGAACGGGAGACGTGCGGATCTACGTCCGTAGGCGTAGGCTCTCTCTCCCGCTCCTTCTTATTTTATTTATTTTTTTAGCTCTTTACATCTCACCAGTCACGCTTTCCGCGAGAGTCCGCGGCGTTAACGAGCAATGAAAGTGAGAAGGAATGGAAAGGAGACGAGAAGAGAAAGGAATGTCTCTTCTGCGACTCCAAATCTTATTCTAAGATTCGGCGTAACTGAAGAATCCGATCTAAAAGAAAGTAACAATGTTATACTTTCGAGAAAGGGCCTACAAGAGTTTTGAGCTTCGAGTTTTTTGGAAACGATATTGCACGAACGGAACGTATTCCAGAAATGGAATTAAATAATCGATTTTTCGAAAAGATAGAAAGTGAAAGATAACGTTGCGTAATGTTAATTAATAAGATTACATTCTCTAATTAATTCATGCATCGTCCATTTTCTGTGATAGACCTATGATTTATTTCGATTTTTCGCGACTTCTGGCCGTATTAGCAATTATTACACGGTCACTGCAAGTTGAAATAACAAGTGTAACGTGTATTACGATAAAAGTGGCACTACCGGTAATTTTAATTAACTCCTGCTCAAATTTTAAACAGCGAAAGTTCAATCGAATTTGTAATCTCATTTCAGCATAAGGTATTTGATTGCGTTTTGCTATTCAACGAACGATAAACCAACTTCCGAGATTACGTTACGCACGTTCTCCATTTTTTAAGAAATTTTTAAGAGATCTTCGCGAAAGAGATAAACTTTGAAAAATTATAAATACTTTGCTAATCAAAACGATTATTTGTTTATTCGAATATATCTCATATATTGGTCTTGAAAAATTCTTTTTATCATAATTAATTTATTATGATGTTTGAACAATTCACAATTTTTCGTTTAATCAATGTATTATATTATAGTTAAATTTATAGGCTTATATATATATATATAAATGGTGTGTTCTATAAAATTATATATTTTTTCAAAAAGTAAACAGTGACGCGATGTTTTCCGGGTTTCTTCCTCCGCACGCGTACGCGAATATGCCCTTTTTCACGTCGGAACGTAGAATATCGAACAGAAACTAGATTGCGGTATTAATTCGCTCACTTTCTGCGATGTAATAATTCTGGAAAGGATATCATCGTAATCTAGAAGGTGCTGGTAATAGAACCTCTTACCGCATTCCTCGCAGCGATAGTAGATTAATGTTGCAGCAGAGCGCGGCGCAACTTCTCAGGATCTACGCGCGATCGAATGTATCTCAAGGCGCGAGCGGGCGCATGGAAGAGATCATTTGAGGGCACGATCTATGCGCATATCGAATACCTGGGAACGACCGTCGGTTTCCTCCCGACGTTGGGAAGGAAAGAGGGGTCCCACCTCGTGCCACCACTTGCGGACTTCCCCCCATCGCGAGAGAGACGTTGGACTCGCAACGTGCCCCGCTTTAAGCTGTTGCACGCCGCAAAGAAGGAGCGAGCGCGTGTGGCAATTCGATTGCAAAATCGAACCGGGAGGTCGCAACAATCCTCTCCGTCTTCTCCTCGGCAGATCGACGCGGGGGGGCACGTTGACAGCCGCGAGAAAAAATCGCGCCTTAGGTAATCGGGGGATGAAAATCCGATTGGACTTGGCCGTTCGGGACATCTCTTGGTTGTATATGAAACACAAAGAATTTCTCTTTTATTTGAGACTGATTAGAAACAAAAATATCAATTACTTTTCAATTGAGAATTTTTATTTTGGTTGATGACTTTACGCTATACTATGCAATTTTAAACAAATCAGCAGTATAAATTATTCTGTGGACCTGTGTGTCCTCTCATGACCTGTCTGTCTCTCTAAAATTTGCGATTATTAAATGCTGCAGATTATCATATTTTAATAAATGATAAAATTCGCTTTCTCAAGCCGTGAAGCGTTTGACTTTGATTGTCAGTTTTAATTATGATTACCTTGAAAAATCTTTTGAAATTTATTGATCGTCATTTCATATGGCTTTTCAAGTATAAGAGATCAGAGATGTTTCTTTAGAGAAAAAATCGATGAATTCGTTCCGATTTTAGTCTTGGGAAAATCTATGACTCCGTGAATACCGGTTCAATTATCAGACGAGTAATTATTAAACCGGTTCGAGAATGAAAGAACACACCCTGTCTTTCGGTTCGAGGGCCATCGCGTCATCGCGCAGCTTCCGAAGTGAAAGCAAACTTACACTTGACTCGACTAAGAGGCGCCGAGACGCGAGCGACTTTAATGCCTGTGAAGACCGACCTTCGCGAGTTGTTAGCGATGACAATTCCGACCTTCGTCCAATCCAATAGCTATATTTGCGTGTCCGCGAGAGAAAGAGAGAGAGAGAGAGAGAGAGAGATGCGCGCGGAATGCGTGAAAGGAGCCGGGATCCCGGAATGAGAAGTTTCCTCGACTTTTAGACGAGAGAAAAACGAAAAAGTCGGAGACACAGGCGTGAAATAAGAGACATTCGGAAGGTCGGTCAGTCGGTTGACCTTTCGAGCGTTGCTCGCGGCGAAATCTTTCGTCGAGGCTTAAATGCGACTTCATTATCTGACACTACTGAGCCTGAGCTAATGGATGATCGTTATCATTTACATCTAAATATTTGTATTCTCATCTACATGTATATCTAAAATATTTATTTTATCATAATACGTATCTCATTAAAATAATTTGTACTCATCGAAGGCGAGTTTTTGGAAGCTAATGAAATTTATACTTCAATAATTATCAAAGAAATTGTCAAAAAATTCTCAGATTGATTTATTAGATCAAACTTTTAAAT